>PVKA01021737.1:0-38203 GCA_004027165.1 Ctenomys sociabilis
TCTCTTCAGCTGATTATTTCCTTTTCTGTGCAGATTTCATTTTTATGTAATCTTGGTTCAATTTTTAACTCTTGTTTCTGGGTTTATGAAGTTGCACCAAGATCATTATTTATTTCCCTAGGGTTTATTCCTATTAGCACTTTTATATTTCTATATAAATTTTAGATTCAAATTTTAGAGTCAAAGTTCAAATGATAAGAAGAATGGTAGGATTTTCAGTGAAATTACATTACCTTTACAAACCATTTTTGTTAACATTAAATTATCTAATATAAAAAGTTATTGTTTCCATTTATTAATGCCTTCTTTAAAAATAAATCATGTATTTCAACTTTCAATTTTCAATACTTTTTTCATTGTATTAAGCATAATTTATTTTTGATGCATTTTTAGTTAAATTTACAGTTAACTATTTTTTATTTTAATAGTATAAGTAGTGTTTAATAATTTTTAATATTCTTATTGATTGTTGGTACTGGATTTTTAAATTTTGGGGCTGAATTGTCACACTTAATAAAAAATCTGATTACTTCTTAGTTCCCTTAAAAAATATAATGGACTTAAAACATCTATTTGTATATGATCTTGCCTGTGCTGTCACACTGCACCTTGCACCAGAGATGCTCCAAGGTACATGTGCCAACTGTCGGAACCTCAGACAAGTGTTTTTGTTTTCCCCTTGAGATGTACCTCTTTGCTTCTCATATGGCCGAAATTCTCACTTTCTGAAATTACAGAATTTTATACCACCTAAGATACTCTCCATGTATTTGACTTTGTTTCTATTTGTTATCACTTGCCCCATGAGCTCATAAGGGGGAAAATTTTGTTTTGTTTATCAGTGATTTGTGTGTTGCGGTTGATACTCAGTGAATACTACAGCAAATGGATTCCATGGCCTGATGATATTTTATAAAGAGGAATGGGAACAAGAGAAAACTGGAGAGGGAAGTATGATGAAACAACAACAAGAATTAAGATTGGAAAAGAGGGCAGGAGAGATAGCTCAGTGGTAGAAGTGCTTACTTGGTAAATACAAGGCCCCGAGTTTGAGCTCCAATATTACAAAAAAAAAAAAAAAAATTGGAAAAGAGGTCTTAGAGGCAGACAGAAGGGCATGGAAAAATGTACTGACAAAATAGAAAACATTAATAATTAATTAGTACTTCTCAAACTCTTTAATGAAATTGAAAGGAAACAATGTTTCTTAACAAATCCCTGCAAATCAATAAATCTAGTATACCATATCAACAGAACCAAGGACAAATCACATGATTATCCTAATGGATACAGAAAGACTTTTCTAAAATTCCAACAATCATTCATGATAAAAACCATAAAAATAAGACCATCTGGTCTTTACCTCACTCTAATACAATTCAGGTATGATAGTCTAAAAGCTTATATCATATTGAATAAAAAAATTACTGAAACCTTTCACTCTAAACTCAGGAATGGGACTAGGATGAAAAAAATCAGAACCCCCAAATTCAAAGACACAGTTCAAAAATGGACATGTGAGATAGATAAACACTTCACAGATGAAGAAATAAAAATGGAAAATAAATATATGGAGAACATGTTCAACATTCAACAAATGTAAAGTAAAAGCACTATGAGATTCATCAAGAAATCAACCAATAACAAACATGCAGAAGAAGGAACCTTTCTCCACTGTTGATGGGAATACAGATTGGTGCAACCACAGTGGAAATTCTTAAGGAAATCCCTCAAAACCTCGAACCGGAGGTTTCATCTGATGCAGCTACTCCTCTTATTTTTTTAAATGTATTTAGTCCAGAGCTTACAGGGTGTCACTGCACAGCTCACACTCATAGTGATGCCCCTGTTTTCAGCCTCCCTTGCAGTGGGATTACTGTGCAATGCCCAGTCTTAATCTCCATCTCTGCCTGCCCCAGGGGTAGACTGGCACAGCACACCAGGGATCAAACCCCAGCAGGCACATTAGTCTGCTGATCTATCTGGTTGTTCCTCAAAAACATGAAATCCTCTTCTGAGTATCTTCACTGAAAAACTAAAAGCATCATATAGCACAGCAATATTTCCACCTATGTTCATAGCAGTATAATTTGTAATCAGTTAATTTTGGAACCACCCAAATGCCTATTAATGGTGGAATGGATATAAAAAGATGTGCTTTTGTTTTTACAAAGGAGTACTATTCAACTGTAAAGAAGGATAAACTTGAGACTTTTATAGGTAAATGGACGCAAATTGAGACCATATTCATAAGTGAAATAAATCCAACTCACATGTGTAATTATTGGGTTGTCTCCCTGGTGTGAATAGTGAAAAGAGTAAATAAGGTCTAATATGTATAATAGATATTGTGAAATGGTAAGAAATTGTTCAAAGAGAAAAAGGAACTAGGATTAGGGGAAAGGGGGAAAGAAGAACGAGGAGAAAAGAAAATTAGTTATACCACTAATGTCTCTTAGCTCATTGAAAAGGAAATTTTGCACTAATATTGATTGGATAATTTTATGCTCATATCATATTCTGAATAACTTCTTCAACAGATAACAATATGCAATATTTTAACTATTAATATTCTCCAATTATTTTATTTAGAAATTTTGTATTTTTCCACGAAAAAGATATGTTTTGAACATATACCAACTCCACACAAGGGCTATAAATATTATTTACTGTAAATATGTACTATAGTAATGAAAAAATAAAATAGGGAAAAATAATTATTACAATGATGGCGACAGAAATCGGATTGCAATGGGTTGCAGAATGGCAGAGCAGTAGAGGAAAAAAGGACTGATTCAGGACACTTCGGGAAGCTTTGCTTGATGGAAATATCTGGATAAAAGCCATTTGGAAGTTGATAGCTAAGAAAAAAGTGCTTATTATTTGAACTATAAATAAAACTTAGTTATATTTGAGGGGATCCAGCTAATTTTCTTAATAAAATTTAATTTAAGTATCAGTTTTTTAAATTGAAGGGAAACTTATATGTAAATTAGAACAATGAACCCCAAAACACTATTATCTGCCTATTGCTGCCCTTCTCCACTGTAGCAGTCCTTAGACATCCATCATGTCCAAGTGGAATTAGAGAAGATAAGTGCTTAGTGTTTCTGCTTTTATACATCCCTAAGTTTAAACTCATAATTATTGTCATAAGCAGAAGGTATGGTGGTCAGGATAGTTGACCAATGTTTCACAATCATATTGAGAAATATGACAAAATCAAGAGGTTGCAGGAGGAACCCAAGGCTTTGGCCCAATCGTAGGCCAGCTCAATTTTATTAGTCATGTGTCTTAACATGCTGAGGCATATTCCTACATGTAAGTAGGGAAGAAAAACACTCTCCATAAGGCTATTAACAGAAATAAATGACTGCTATCTAATAGAAGTTCATTATCTGGTGTCCATACCTAAAACATTCTGGAAATAAACATGGAGTTCTAATCCGAAAACTTAACATGAAAGTTGTATTATGATTAACAAATTGTACATTTAATTATTTTGCTTATTCAAATGATGGGTTTCATTAAAATGTTTGTCATGGCTAACCTTGAAATTAGAACCAGCAGGAAATAATAATCAATATTTTTTCATAAAAGGCACTTCTTATTTCAGCACCAAGAGCTAATTAATATTTTGAGCATTTTGTGTTTATTATTCTCTTAATATTTTTCATTTCTTTTATTATCTAGTAAAACATTGATATATAAACAAAAAGAGACACTAAAGAGTTGAAAGAAGCTTTAAGATCAACAAAACAAAAATATAGAAAATCCTATTCACATAACTCATATATCTATCTAAAATAGAATAATTTATTTGTGATGTTGGACATGAAGGTATCTTTGCCTCCATGGCTCTCACACTCCAGCATGCATCTCATCAACTGGAAGGCTTGTGAAAACAGGTTTCTGGGCCCCAGAGTTTCTGATTCTATGGACCTAGCATGGCCAGCACATATTCTGATCTTTAACAAGATCCAAAGCTTTCATGCTGATATCAGCTGTTAGGACCATGCTTTGAGAACCATTAACTCATCCTAGAGCCATGTATCCCAAACATGGACACATAATAGACTCATGTGCAGGTGTTTTACTTTGCTTAAATTCATGTCTAAAAGAGTTTCTGAATGAATTCTCTAGGGTATATCTCAGGTTTGTGATTTTAATGTTTATTTTTATTATGAATTTAGTACAGGGTCTCACTATGTAGACCAGACCCACAGTGATTCCAGGTGTGGGATTTTTAAATGTATCTATTTGACTTGAAATTTTGAGAATTACAGTTCTTGATTCTTGTTTTTTCTCTAATACTAGGGTGTACGCATTTCTGTCTCTTTCTGATGGCCTATACTTATTTAATAAAATTTACAATGCCAAGATGTTATGGTAGGTGCAGTACACAGTATGAAAGAACATAAACCTGTACTTTTTCCTACAGTGGGCTATAGTTTGAGTGAGGACAATGAATGATACTAACTTAAACATTTTAAATAAAAGTACCAGGCACCTGTGATTCCTTCTTCTTGAGAAGATTAAGGAAGGTCCTTTAATTCACGTGAGTTTAGTGACTCAGCTCTGGATAAATGAATGTTTCTCTCTCTTTCTTTGTGGAACTGGGGTTGAACTCAGGGCCTTGTGCTCACCAGGAAAGCACTTATTCCACTCAGCCATTTCCTGGCCCTGGATAAATGAATGTTTAAGAGTGGACTGCAGGGATATAATACTTATTTATTTATTTACTTATTTATTTTTAAGTTTGTATATATGGTTAAGGATTTCATTATGCAGCTCTGACTTGTAGTGATCCTCCTGTTTTCAGCCTCCACAGCGCTGGGGCTACAGGTGTGCATCACCATGCCTGGTCTCAGCAGGGGTGAGGCTGGCCTGGGGATTGAATCCTGGTTCCTATGCTCACCTAAGCAGCCTCTGAATGTGTTGAGCTATCTCACTGACCCCAAGGATATAATATATAAAGTAAATGATAGGTATCATTAGAGAAATTAATTGAACACAGATATATTAAAATACTGAAGTAATTCAAATGATAATATTGATGAAGCATTCTGTTTCTTGCAGTGACATCATTAATTGAAAGGGCATTTTTGAAAAGCACAGATACAGCAGTATTTTTTTTTTTTCATATGTAGCTATAGAGAGACAAAATAGTTGTTTTTCTTAAACACTGTATGGTAAATCTTGACTTTTATTCCTTTTTTAAAAGCCTCATATTTCAAGTTAGACTTAAGCCTTTTCAGAATATTTATTTGTATTTTCTCCTACAAAATGGTCAACATGAATCCCCTTGCTCCTGTGCATTTGGAGTTAAATTATCTCATTTGGTGAGAGGTCTGTGCTAATGATGCTAATCTAATTAGTTTGTTCTCTATATAAAGTAGGAAGCCTTGCTTTGTTGTTCATCCCAATTGCACCCCAGTGGCCATTTTGAAGTTGCATGACATTTTTATACAAAGATACTGTAACAAGGAAGTGCAGATATATTAGGGAAATCCATAACCTTTACTTCCAGTAATACATGTACTTGTGCATTATTGAACCTGAATCAGTTATGCACCTTTCACATGTTGATTTTTCTATAGCTTACTAACAACTTTGGCCCTTTCTGAGCCATCTCTTCATGTGTGTCTTGTAACGAGAGGCTTATCTAGGTGACTTGCAGGCTACTTGAAAACACCTCCTTGTTCTGATTCAGGCTTCAGCTCAAGATGACTGGGAAACACTTGTCTCTTGAGGAATGTCAGGGCCTATTCACTTTAGAATCCCAAAATCCTGAATTTTACAGCATTTTAGTGGTTTTTAAAATATAAAAGCATACCATCTTCCTATAAATTCCTTATTTTTGCATTGTTAGAATATAATGCGCTCCCAAAGAGGTCTCCCTTCAATCCTTCCCATCACCAGGGTACTGTCCTCATTGTACCTATGCTTTTCCTTGTTTTATATCTTCAGAGATAATTACATATACATATGTCTGAGGAAATATAAACATTGTTTCCTCATTTAGAGTACAAGTGGCATGTTAACTTTTCATGCATTACTTTTCTCTCTGTAACAATAGATTTCCAGTTTCTTTTATATGAACATGCAAAGAAAATATCCATTTTATATACTGCTGAATTATATTCTATTTTCTGAGTATAAGTTATATAATAAATACTCAGCTGATAAAAATTTAGGTTGCTTTCACTATGCTATTAGAAGCTATACTGTTATAAATGTATTTCTAGCCACTAATAGTTGAATTAACTAAACAAGATATTTATATCAGGACTGAGGTAACTTGTTTACTTCAGGCACTGAGGGCTAGTCCCAACTGCACACATTTGATCAATTTCCTAGCTTTGGTTCTCAAGATACACCCCTTTGTTGTTTCATTTTGGCAGACATGGGTATTCCAGTGAAGTTAGAGAAGCTGTATTTGGAGAAATCTTTAAAGGAACTTATCATACTTAATGCCAGTCCGAAGATTGTAGACAACCTTGTATCAAGTGTTACTAATTTTGAAAAATTATAAAGGACTATTTTGTTATGAAAAAAGTATATATATGTATATATATATATATATATATATATATAATTGAGATAGATATACAGCTACTTTCTCAGTTCATTGAGAAGAAAGATTTGTACTAATATTATTTAGTCAAGATATCATGTCTGCATCTTGATCTCTGAATAACTACTATGAAAACAACAATATGCAATGTATTAATTATTGTAACAGTCCTATTAACCTGTTTGGAAACTGTTTCATTCCTATTTTATCTTTTTTTCTCATTAAAATTAACAAAAAAGACTAACTTGCCCCACAACTCCCCAGAGCATCTGCCCCCAAGCGTGCCGAGCAAGTGGGAATTTTTCTGACACTACTTCCACCTGCTCCACACAAGCCCAGTTTGGTGTGTGTGTGTGAGAACCTTTGGCTTCTCCCTGCATGCATTGCATCACCCAGAGCCCTCACCCCCAAGACCTCTGAGCAAGCAAGCGGTTAACCTGAGACACCCCAGACTGACATGCCTGGCATCTCCCCAGAGCCCCTGCCCACAAGCCCACATAGCTAGTGAAAATTTTTGCCAATCTCCCATTACCCAAAACACCCTGACCCAGCCTGGTGAGTGTGGGGGTAGAGCTTCTGCACTCCCAAGTGCTTGCTGGACCAGGGACACAACAGTGGGGCACCACAGGCTAACAGTTGTACCAGACGATCTGCAGCAAAAAGGAACTGAAACAATAGCTAGATCCAGGCCAGGCATAACTGGATAATCTTAAACTTAAAAGGTTGGCATCTGAATCTCATAAGACACTAAGGTCGTAACTGCATCAGAACTCTACACAAAAGGTCAGAGGTCAGCGCTATACAGAATGAACAAGACAAGAAGCAAAAGGCAATCTCAGGGATCTAGAACACCTATGACAAGTGCAGAGGACACTAGCTCAGCTTAAATGAATAAATTAACAGAGTCTGAAGCAAAGAAACAACAGAAGAGAGATATAGAGGAACGCAGACCAGAAATAACACCTGAAATTAAAAATAAAAAGAAATTTCTGAACACTTAGCATCTGAAGTAATGAATCAAATCCAGAAATGTATAGCAGAAACCCAATGCTCATGCAGAACAAGTACAGAGAACACTATTCTAGCTGAAATGTATAAATTAACAGCTTCGCAAACAAAGAAACAACAGTAGAAAGGTAAAGAGGAACTCAAAGAAGAAATAATTTCTGAAATAAAAAAAGAATTCTCTGAAATCATAGCATCTTAAGTAGAGAATCATTTCCAGAAATATATAGAGGAAACCCAATTTGGAAAAAAACTCTGCAGTAAAAGAATTAACAGCTACCTCTAAAGAAGACATTGATAAAAAATAAATAGAGGTGATCAAAAATATGACGGATTCCTGGAATGAGCAATACAGAAAAGAAATAGATCGCATGAAGCGGAGTCAAAAACATCTAGGAGAACTTAAAATTTCAATCACAAGTCTACAAAAGTATTTGAGTAAAAGTGAATATAGAGATACAGATCTTGAAGATGCTGGTGCAGCTAGTGAAAAGGTGAGAAAGGATCTCTTAAAAACAATGAGGATGCAGGAAATAATAATCCATCACCTGCAAGATGACACCAAGAGGAACAATGTGAGCTTAATTAGCATAAATGAGAATGAAGGAGTCAATACAAATGATATAAAAAGAATACGGCCAGAAGTAATAGCAGAAAACTTCCCAAGTATGAGGAAATAATACAACATTCAGCTAACTGAAGCATACAGAATACCAAATAACTTCAACCCAACTAAAAACACACTGAGATATATAATAGTGAAAAGCCCAGAAATCCAACACAAGAATAATATACTGAAAGCTGCTAGAGAAAAGAAGCAGATCACATTCAAAGGAAAAACCATCAGAATTACAGCCAACTTCTCGACACAAACCATAAAGGCAAGCAGTGCTTGGAGCAGAGTTCTTCAAGTCCTGTATGAAAAGAAATCCCCACCTAGAATACTATATCCTGCAAAACTCTCTTTCAAGTTTGATGGAGAACTGAAACTCTTCCACAACAAAGAACAACTGAAGAATTTCATGATGGCTAATCAACCCTACACAGGCTATGGAAAGATGTCCTAGAGAGAGACAACAATGACCTGAACTTCACGAATGAGAATGGAAGGAACCCACTAAAAAGCACAAACAATTAAACACAGGACAAAAAGAAGTAAACAACAGCAGGTAAAGATCATGACAAACATAATTCAACAAATTTCAATTATAACCATCAATGTAAATGGACTCAATTCACCAATTAAAAGAAATAGACTGGTACAGTGGATTAGGAAACAAAATCCAAAATATGCTGTATACAAGAAAGACATTTAACTCAAAAGGTCATTCATAGCCTCAAAGTCAAATGATGGCAAAGAATACTACATGCCCCAGCACCTCAGTAAAAAGCAGGAGTAACAATTCTATTCTCAGATAGTCTCAACTTCAAACCAAGAATGATGAAATGTCACAAAGAAGGCCACTATATATTGGTTAGGGGAAAAATTCAAGAGGAAGAGGTAACATTCATAGATTTCTATGCATCAAACACAGGAACACCCAACTATATAAGACAAATCTTAATGGACATAAAAAGCCTAATATCTAAGACCACAATCTTAACAGGAGAACTTAACACCCCCTTTTCTCAAAACAATATGTCAACCAGACAAAAACTTAGCAAAGAAGTAGCAGAACTGAACCAGAGCTTAGAACAAATAGACTTGGTGGACATATACAGAGTGTTCCACTCAACCACAGCTGAATACACTTTTTTTCAGCTGCACATGAGTCATTTTCTAAAATAGACCACATACTAGTCCATAGGTTATGCTTAAGTTCTGCAAGAAAACAAAAATTATTCCATGCATATTATCTGAACAAAGGGCAATGAAACTGGAAATAAATGACAAAAGAAACCAGAAAACCCATCTAAATTCATGGAAATTAACCAACACCCTCCTCAGCAATCAAGGGTCACAGAGGAAATTAAACAAGAAACTGAACAATATCTACAATTCAATGAAAGTTCAACCACAATTCACCGGAATTTACGGGATGCGATGAAAGAAGTTCTCAAAGGGAAAATCATAGCTGTGAACTCACACATTAGGAAAACAGAACGTGAACAAATAAACACCCTAATGTTGCACCTCCGACATCTAAAAAAAGAAGAGCAAGCAAAATCCAGTACACAATGATGGGAAGAAGTCATAAAGATTAGAGCAGAAATTAATTCAATTGAGATGAAGAAAACAGTTCAAAGAATCCACAAATCAAAAAGCTGTTTTTTTTTTTTTAAGAATAAATAACTTTGATAAGCACCAAGCTATCCTCATCAAAAAGAGGAAAGAAAAAATTCAAATACAAACAATAAGGAATGAAAAGGCTGAAATCACTCACAGACCCAGTGGATATTCACAAGATTATCAACAGCTAGTGCGAAAACCTTTATGCTCACAAAATAGAAGACATAGAAGAAATGTAAAGATTCCTTGAAAGGTACAAATTACCAAAAATTAATCAAGAAGACATAACAACTCTCAATAAGCCAATAACAGCCAACATAATATGAGACATAATAAAAAGCCTGCCGATAAAGAAAAGTCCAACAAATTTATAGAAGATATAATCCCTACACTCCTCAAACTCCTCAATGAAATTGAAAAGGAACCAGTCCTCCCCAAATCATTCCTGGAGGCAAGTATTATACTGATTCCAACACCAGGGAAAGACACAACAATAAAAAAAAGAGAACTATAGGCCAATTTTCCACAGGAACATAGATGCAAAAATCCTCATTAAAATCCTTGCAAATAGAATACAACAAATCATCAAGATGATACACCATGACCAGGTAGGATTCATACCAGAGATGAAAGGATGGTTCAATATTCGAAAATCTATAAATATACTACCCTATATTAATAGACTGAAATCTAAAAACCACATGATCATCTCAATTGATGCAGAGAAAGCTTTTCACAAAGTCCAACAATCATTCATGTAAAAAACCCTACAGAAAATTGAAATAGATGGCCTCTGCTTCAATTTGATAAAAGCCATCTATACATCCCAATGGCTAAAACTAAATTGCAAAAAACTGAAATCTTTTACTCTTAAATCAGGTAGAAGTGAAGGATGTCCTCTATCACCCCTCCTATTCAATATAGTTTGGGAATCATTAGCTCTAGCCACTAGATAAGAGGCAGAAATAAAATGAATAATAATAGGTAAAGAAGAAGTTAAAATTATCACTATTTGCAGAAGACATGATACTTTACCTAGAAGACCCAAAAAGTTCCAACAAGAAGCTACTAGAATTGATACACAAATTCAGTAGCATAGCAGGATACAAAGTCAATACTCAAAAGTCAATAGCTATAATCCCAGCACTTGGGAGGCTGAGGCTTCGAGATCAGCCTGAGCTACAAAGTGAGCTTAAGGCCAGCCTGAACTGCATAGTGAGACCCTGTCTCAAAAAAACAAAACAAAACAAAAAAAAAAAAGTCAATAGCATTCCTCTATATAGATAACAAACACACTGAGAAGGAATCTATCAGAACAATAACTTTTACAATACCAATATGGAAAATGAAATATCTTGGATTTCACTTAAACAAGGAAGTCAAAGAATTTTCACAGAAAATTACAGTACCCTAAGAAAAGAGATTATAGGATTTCAGAAAATGGGAAGATATTCCTTGCTCCTATATAGGAAGAACCAATATCATGCAGATGTCCATACTCCAAAAATTGTTGTACAGTTTTAAGGCAATCCCTATCAAACTGCCAAGAATATACCTCCTGGATCTAGAGAAATCGTTCCTAAAATTTATTTGGAACCAGAAAAGACCTAGAATAGCAAAGGCAATCCTCGCCAACAAAGACAAGGCAAAAGGCATAACAATTCCTGACTTGAAATTATACTACAAAGCCACTGTGATAAAATCAACATGGTATTGGCAATGAAACAGATCTGAGGATCAATAGAATAGTTTAGAAGATTCAGAGGCCTCTGTAAATAAACTCAGCCTTCTGATTTTTGACAAAGGGGCCAAACAACCTTACTGGAAGAAAGATAGCCTCTTTAACAAATGGTGCTGGAAAAACTGGCTCTCTATATGCCGAAAACTAAAACTTGACCCAGCTCTATCACCATGCACTATGCTAAAGTCAAAATGGATTAAAAATCTAATCATTAATACAGAAACTCTCAATCTCCTGGAAGAGAAAGTAGGAGGAACTCTTGAAGACATAGGGGTAGGCAAAGAGTTCATGAACAAACATGTATTAGCATGGGAAACAATTGAAAGAATTAAAAACTGGGATCAACACTTCTTTAGAAATTTTTGTACAACAAAAGAAACTGTCAATAAAATGAAAAGACAACACACAAATTTTGAAAAAAATCCTAACTAAGAAGCAATCAGACAAAGGTCTGCTCCCTAGAATATATAAAGAACTAAGCTATATTAGGGCCCTCAAATTTAAAGACCCAATTCAGAAATGGGCATCTGAGATGAACACACACTTCTCAGTGGATGAAATTAAAGAAGCAAATAAATATATGAAAAAAATGCTCCACATCACCATTCATCAGTGAAATGCAAGTAAGAACAACACTGAGATACCATCTCACTCCAGAAAGAATGGCTATCATAAGGAAATCAACCAACAACACATGTTGGAGAGGATGTGCAGAAAAGGGCACCCTTCTCCACTGCTGGTGAGAATGCAGACTGGTGCAACCACTGTTGAGATCAGTGTGGAGGCTCCTCATAAAAGTAGGACAGGAAATCCCATTCAAGCCAGATATCCCCCTACCAGGCATGTTTCTGGAGGAACTGAAAGCATCATATCATAGTGATATATGTGTACCTATGCTTATAGCAGCACAATTTAATACAGTCAACTGTTGGAAACAACAAAGATGCCAGTCATATAATGAATGGTTGAAAAAGATGTGGTACTTCCATACAATGGAATAATGCTCGGTTATAAAGAATGATGAACTTGAAGCATTTATATTGAAGTGGATGCCACTTGAACTTATACTCATATGTGAAATAAACCAGACACACATCTGCAAATATTTTACAGTCTCCCTAGTATAAGAAATCAAAAGACAAAATGCAAATAGAAATGTATAAGAACAACTAAAAAGAATTTAGTCAGATAGTTAGGGCAAACTGAATTGCATATGTTTCAGAGTACTAATCAACTTCTCTTCCAGATAGTTAACAACCTGAGTTACAGATCAAAAATTGGAGAAATGGAAGGGCTGTAATATCAGCCACCATTTTTGCCATAGCCTTTCTTATGCAGTGAAGACTTAAGACATAGGAGAACCTGTACTGTAACGTCATCAAACTCAGTTGTGTCCCAAATTTTCTGATCAAGGAGATTATGGAGCCACAGAGGAATGCAGTAGATGATGTATAGTGTGCCTAAGAAGAGTCACGTGGAGAGAAAACTTTCTCTCAGGCTCTCACAGAGAGCAAACTGGTCAAGCAATGGCCATGACTCATCCACATGGATGACACAGACAAAGGATCTAAAGATTGAGTTATGAGGGTACAAGATAAACCCTGAGGGACCTTGACTGACCTCATCCAATACAAAAGCTGCATTTTTTGTTTTATAGATCTTGTTTCATCTCGGTCTTAACTGTCCAGCAGAAAAGTATGAAAATGAGGTATATAAAATAAAGCCATAATAATAAGCAGAGCTGTAAATGGCTCTATTCAACAACTTCTTCAGATAACCAACTATTATTGTGGACTGCTGGACTGCGTTTGATTATTTCATTGATTTCAGGAACCTATATTAATTGAATGACAGTGGAATGCCTATGTTTGACAGGACTTAACAAAAAAATGCAATAAAAGGGAAGAACCATTCTGTGTTTGTATAAACAGTACAGTTAGGATAAATATGCAGTACTTCTGTATAATTCTACGAGCAGCAAGATATGCACTAATAGTGTTTGGACAGAATATTCTGTTGGCTTCTTGTAGTATGGACAACCACTAGGAAGATAACAGGGCAGAAAATATTAGTTATTTAAACTGTACTATTATTCAGCTTTAAAAATTAAGATAAGTATACAGCTACATTCTCTTAATTCATTGATTAGAGACATCTGCTCTAATCATAAGTATAAAATCAAGAATGTGCCTTGTACGACAAAAAACACTATGCAAACAATCAATATATTAATTATTGAATCTGTCCAGCTAATTTGGTTTGAAACTGTCTTTGCTATTTGTTCTTGAATAAAAGAAAAAAAGAAAATTAATAAAAATTTAAAATTAAAAAATGAAATAATGAAAAAATTTGAGTCATGTCAAATTTAGTTTGGGCAGAGGAGATATCTCAGTAGAACAAGTGCTTGCCTGGCCATCACTAGGGCCTCAGTTCAATCCCTGGTTCCACAAAAAAAAAATTAGTTTGATGAATTTCTAATAATTAAAAATAGCTAGTCAAAGATGATAAATCTTGAATATTCATAACTGTTGTATTACATATGGTTTCCTCAATTTGTATTTATAGCAATCAAGTAAAAGAGAATGCTTGTTTTCTCTCAGTGAGACAGCATGGTTAATGTTTGTAAAAGTTTCATAAATTTAAGTATGATTATAGTTGAATGTCTTTTCCATTGTTAATCCTCTTGCCCTTGTCTTGATAAATTATTTGCTCATCATTGTTCAAGGATAAAATTATATATTAATTATTATGATTTTTTTAATTATTATGATTTTTGTTTAATTTGTTTTATGTAGTCATGTGGGGGGCGGGTCCTCGAGTTTGTGATAGACTCTTGATCCATTGCTTGGATTACAAGTGGGAGTGCTACACCCTGACCCTGAGGTGGGTAATCTGCATTACAATGAAGGGAGGGGAGCTAGCTAGGTGCCCCCCTTTGCTCTTCACTCTTTGCTTCCACCATGAACCATTACTCCCTGACATGTGTCACTCTGCCTTGGAGCCAACTGAGAATGGATTGAAACCTTCACTAACTTGGAGCTAAGTAAACCTTTCCTTCTTTAATTTAGGTGTTGGGTACTTTGTTTCATCAATGAGAGAAGAGTAACTGAAACACCATTTGGTACCAGAAAAGTAGGGTCAGTGCTATAACTATCTAACCATGTAGATTACAAGCTTTTGGGAAGGGCTTATCAGATGAAATATAAAAGGTTTGGAGATGTCACCTATAAAAGAAGTGCTGAAACAGCTTTAGTTGTACTATACGGGAGATTTTGGTCAGACCTCAGAAGATCAGAATTCTGATAGAAAGACCTGGATGTAAAGACTCAGCTTTGGAGATTGCTGCTGGGAAAGATGGCATTGATTGTTGAAATCCAGATGATTTGTGTTATAGCTTGGCAGAAAGTTTGTCTGCATTTTATTAAAGTCCAGAGACTTTGCCTGACACTGTGGTTAAGTGTGGTGGACTGATTGATCTGACAAAATAAATTTCAAAGCAGTTGAATATTGAGGCAGTTGCATGGCTATTGTTTGGGGCTTTTAGTAAGATTTATGTAGAGAATCAAGAGCAAAGAGCCCAGCAGGATGATTTAAAATATAATGAGCTTGACAAGAAAAGAAGCGCCTATAAATCTGTCTAATGTGAATATAAAGCTGAGAGGATCTCCATTGCTTGGGAGGAACAAAAGAATGAAAGGATAGCTTGAGAGCATCACAGGAGTAGGCAGCTCTCCACACTTTGCAGCCTTGGAATTACAAGGGCAAAGGCCTTAGCTTTAAGGACTCATGCTCCAGAATCGCTGTAGCAGCCACACCAGGTTCCAGAATGATGCGGGCATGGAGAACATATTTCTTGGAAGCAGAGTCAGAGTGCTCAGCAATGCAGGCACAGCACCCCTAGAGACAAGAGAGAAGAAAGCCAGGCTACTGCTCTAGCTGGTAGCAGGCCTTGGCATAATCCATGTAGTAATGGTTTTAAGCATTTGAAGAATTCATGAGGTCCTGAGGTTAACGAGGTCTCTGCCTCAGAAGGCATGGAAGGCCAGGTAGTGTGCCCTGAGATGGCAAAGTGTAAAGCTGTGAGGGAGAAGTCCATTAAGTGGAAACCCAAGAACACTGGAAAATCCAAAAACATGGATCATCTGAGGAAAAGTGCAAAGGATAAAGCTAGCCATAGAGAGAAACCATGGGAGCTACAACCAGCATCAGAGCTATATAGGTGGAGCTCACAAGTTGTCGTAGATTGCTTCAGATGTTCCACATGGAACTACAGGCTTAATGCTTACCCTGCGGTGTGTACCTTTTGGAATGGTAATGTGTTTCTTGTGCTATTGAATGCCAGAAATGTTTAATTTTTCATTTCCAAAGAGACTCACAGCTAAGACTTTGCCTTAGATGCTGGAGACTTGTGACTTGGACTTTCAGCAATACTGAAACTGTAGGACTTTGGCAACTCTTAGAGATGGCCTAAAATACTTTTTCCATAAAGCAATATGAATCAGTCTTTGGGGGTTCAGAGGTGGAATGTAATGGATTATGTCTGGTTTTCCCACCGAAGCCTCACACAGTCATGGGGAGATTTCTCGAGTTTGTGATTGATTCTTGATCCATTGATGGGACTGATTGTGTGTGCTACACTCGGACCCTGGGGTGAGTAATCTGCATTACAACGTAAACATGGGAAAAAGTTTAGCTAGCTGTCCCTCCCTTTGCTCTTGCTCTTTGCTGCCACCATGAAAGGCTGCCATGTGCCACTCTGCCTTGAAGTCAGCTCCTCTAACTGTGAGCTAAATATGCCTTCCCTTCCTTTATTTTGGTTGTTAGAAATTTTGTCCCAGCAATGAGAGTAGAGGAACTGACACATTAGTGAAACTGAATTTTTAAATATGAATTGTAATGTTTCTAAGCTGTCATTTTGATTTATTTACAGAATATATATGTTTTTAATACATCATTTATTGATTTTTGAATGTAGTCACCCTTATCATTCTTTTTCCTTATTTCAAGTCATGCTTTTCTTCATTGGATATATACCATAGCCTATTAAATTATCTTGCTTTAACCTGAAGCTATTTTACATTAACTGCTTGTAGTCAAGAATTAATTCATAAAAATTTATAACACAGCAATTTTAAAAACTCATCATGATCCTTGAATTGTTAAAGATTTTTCTCTGATCCTATTCTAACCTTAAAGATACTTTTAGAAAAAGAAACCAAAGGAATGCTTTAACCTAATTCAAATACTTTTAAATAAATTTGAATTTAAAGGAGACAAAATAAATAACATTTTAAAAATATTTTTCAATCATAGTAGCATAGAAAAAATGTCAACTTTTTCTTCTTGTATGTGTATTGCAAACTATGTTCATCCAGCCAATTTATTTTTGGTGGCATTATAAGAAGATAAATTATCACCAAGTAAAATTTTGTAAAATTACGTCCAATAGATGACACTGAAATTGGTAAATTTTCAGATAAAACACATTAAACTGTTTCTTAAATATTTTATTAAAACGTAGAATAATAAACATAACCAACAATAAAGAAACAGAGAACTGGTTAACATTTCACCTTGGCATAGTCTTATAAAGTTGATTTCTTTGTTGTAACTTTTACTCTGTATGCAAGTAAAATTATTTCCTGAAGCACATTTCACCATCTCCAGCAGAACTAAAGAAATATTCATCATGGAAGCAGAAGAATGATCTTGTGTCTAAAGACAAGCAAGAAGAACTGATGTCTAATATCTAAAACAAAAGAATCATCTTGACTTATTTTGAAGCAAGAGCTGTGCAAACAGTAACTGATACTGCAACTTTAGTATCTGAATTAGAGTACTTTATTGTCTGACTGTTTTGCCTTGCTAGTATTTAAAAAGCTGTGAGTTTTGTTCTTGACTCATTTAATACACATAAAAAGAGGAAACATGACCCAGAATTATATTATGTTAAGAGCTGTGTGTCTCTGGGTGGCATTGATATTGCGTACCTGTAATCCCAACACTCAGGGGGGCTAAGGTAGGAGGATCACACTTTTGAATACAGCTGAGGCATATTAGCAATACGCTTTTTCAAAACAAAAATATAGAAAAGAACTGGGGAGATAATTAAGTGCAAAGAACTTGGGCCGAGGATTCCATTCCATATACCATGAAAAATAAATAAACATATGATTCGTATACATCTACCTTTAAGCTTGAATAGAAAATGATATATATTTGTACTTGTATGTGTGTATGTATCTATATAGATGGCAATTCTGAAAGGTACCTAAGATCTTATGCATGCTACGCAAACATCTATTACTGAGCTACAACCCCAGCCTATGAACAGATATTTTTGCACAGTGCAATGCACATGAAGCTAAGCACAAATTCTAGAAAAAATCATATTAAGTACATATGTGCCTGACAATTTCTCAAAAATTGGCTGGCAAGGCATCTAACTTAGCTCTTCTGCCAAAGTGCACCTGTATTCAGAACTCTATGCAGATTGCAGACTGGTCTATGGAGTACAATGCAGGTAGGAGGGGGTAAACGTGAAGTGCTCTCCGTGAAGTGTGGAACTTGGACACATCATGCCATAGACTACACCTCTGGCAGCTCAGAGAATCAAAAGAGTCACTATTTCCATTATCCCCTTTTCCATAGTTGACTTTAGAGTACCAAGCAATAAACTTAAGATTCATTAACACATTTCTGGCTGTGTAACTCACGTTGGTGACACTGTGCATTTATATTTGCCAGTTCTGTATGAGAAAGTGTGAGTTCTCTTCGTGGAGAGCACTCTATTTAATTTGCTTATTTTCCCCTAAACTTGTATTTAGATTTGTGAAAATGAAAAAAAGAAAATAAACCTATTTTCTCTTCCTTTCAAGAAAATTTCAGTATTGAGATGAAAAGAATTTCCATTTGTTAAAAATGATTTCATTTAAACATCATTCATTAATTTCATGTAATTTATAGAGCTTAAAACTTTGCTACTATGGCCACAGGATTTATTTTCCCATGGAAGTGGAAAAAGTGAATGAATATTCACACTTAACTTTAGCTTCAGGCAAAAATGTATTATGCACCATATTTTGGTTTTAAAAAATAATCACCTTGTCAGAGTTCAATGGCAAAGTGAAGTCAACTCTGTCAATAGAGACAATTTGAGGGCCAAAGCATGCTCTTCAACTCCTTGAGTATCATTTCATTCGAATGCTACTGAATTTTTACCTGCTACTTTTTTTGGAATGCTCCACAGGACAATATAATGAAGTGTAAAATATCATGCACTGAAAACTCATCTCTGCTGACAGCACATAGCTGACGAGTACAATGTTCTCATGCCCTGTTCCTATTTGAACAGTATACTTTATGTACATAAAATGCATGTCCAGAACTTTGTTTTTAAAATCTACAAGTAGAGAAAAAGCCTGGATCCCCATATGTCTAAGAATGTATTGCTTGAATATATTAACACCATCGTAACACCAACTGCTTCAATGTTTTGCTGTATGTGGACTCACAGGATATACACCGCTTAAGTGTATTTTTCAACATATCCCAAAAGAAATAAAAAGTATTTATTAAAAATGATTTGATTAAAAAAGTAATAGAAAATCTTGGCCCTGAAATCAACTTCCACAATTAAGGAGTAAGGATGGTGTTGGACAGCAGCTTTGTCTTATGTTACCCTAAAAGTTACTCTCAAAAATGACTAAACAACTTATAGAATTTATTATTGATAATTTAGAGGCTAGATGCCTTTTAATTTCCTTCTCTCTAAATATATTGAGGCTTATCTTATTACACAGATACAATTAATTCCAAATTTTCCTTAATATTTTATGTTTTGTCCTGATCCTAGTTTCCAGTGAATACCACTTGAATTTTCAGAGGACCATATAGTCCTGACCACAGTAATAAGAGTACCTATATGCTACCATTTTATGAGGTTATATTCCATGATTGACAGCTCCAACACAGCAGAGGAAAGCTGCTTAATTAGTGGGATCTAGGAAGCAAGGAATAAGGGATGAAGGATTAAAGATATATATGGATTAAGGAACCAAGGACCAAGTATAGTCTCACAGGTCAAAGCCCCATTTCTTAGTTTCCTCAACTAAGCTCAACCTCCTAGCGCTTCATCCCTAATGAAATTAGTTCCCCCAATCCAAGCATCTCTCTAGGAGTCTTTTAATCAAGTCAAATTGAGAAGGCTTTGGGAACCAGTATGCTGTCTTTGTTTTTTGTCAATTTTTTATTAAAATTATATTTGCAAGGGCTGGCCAGATAGCTCAGTGGACCAAAGCACCAGCTTAGGCAGGCTCAGGGACCAGGGTTTAATCCCCAGTGTGCCCTGCTGTCCCCAGCCCCGGGGAGTGCTGAGATGTGACTGAGTCTGGATGGGCTGGCACGTGCCTGTAATCTCAAAGCTCGGGAGGCTGAAAACAGGAGGATGACTATGAGCCTGATACGTGTAGTAAGCCCCTGTAGATCCTGTACTACATTATATATATATATATTTGCCTTTTGTAGTTTGAGAAGAATTAAATGAGTTGTTACAATTAGAAATTTGAAAGTGTATAAAAAACTTTTTAGGGGCTGGACAGTTAGCTCATTGGATTAAAGTTTCTGCGGGAGGCTTGATCTCCAGCCTGCAGTGCCAGCCTCATCCCTGGGAGGACAAATACGACTGGGCTTTGTGGTGCAGACCTGCAATCGCAGCACTTGTGAGGCTGAAAAACAGGAAGGATCCCTACGATTCCAATTTTTGTAGTGAGATCCTGTGGACCCTGTATTTAATGTACTAAATACATTAAAATAATAAAAATAATAAACAAAAAACTTCATTTTTCACTATTCTAAGGGTTTTAAATGAAAACAAATATTCTCAAAATTTAAGTCACCTTTATCATTTAATGAAAGAACAATACTTTCATAAAAAAATAAGGCAATCATAGTCTCATAATAGATCCAATTAATATGAATAAATTTAATTGCAAGAAAAATTGAGGACATTGTTCTCATTTTTCTCCACTTGACAAGTGCCAGTAAAATGTATCGTGGACTGGCCCTGATCTAAGGATTTCATTTGAGAGCTTTTGTCCTTAATTACATTGCATTTTCCTTTCTCTGCATCTTTGATTCCCAAATTCAGCACAAGGGCCAAGAAAAAACATGAGTGTTAGCTTTGAATTAAAATGTAGAAGTTATTTAAAGTTATTTAGAAACTTTAATCTTTCAGTGATGTCTAAGCAAAACATTGACACCCTAGAAACTAGAAGCAACATATAAGGGCAATAAGAAAAGAGAGAAATTTAACTTGCACTCTAAAGCCTCTGGAAATGTAGCTGTGTGTTTCTTCTCTTCACATTATGCTCTAGTTAGTTGTTGGTATATTGGTATTAAAATGTACTTTTTTGCTTTCTCCTTTTCTCTTCCTTCTTTTCATGAGCAGACCAATTGTAAGCATCATGAACTGAAATGAGAGTTAGCACATCCTAGATAAACTCTTTTAATTCCTAAGAATTAAAGAATATGGCCTATATTTATCAAATGTCAGTTTAAGAAAGAGGCAGGAAGCTACACAGAGAGTTAGGGTCTTCTTCCACTTCAAGGCTCTCACCCTTATTCCCAACAGTAACAAAAATGCATTTAATTTATTATTTCAATTTAGAGACATGTATCAACACCTCAGACCTCAGTGTAACACAATATATGTTTCATTTCAATAGAGAAAGACTAAACTGAATGAATCAATACTTGAAGGACCTGGTACTGTATGGTCAACAGACTCTGGATCACTTAGACTAACCTTCATGTCTGTATGTGTATGTAAACGTGTGAGTATGTGTGCCTTACTCACTGCCCTGTGTATTTAAAATTTTGTATCTGGGAGTGTTATAAATCTGAGTGCCTAAGTGTGTCTATGAAACCTGATCATAATTAATCCCTAGTCCTCCCATTTACCTTCCACAGGTAGCCTGCTCTCTGCTTTAAAAAATACCCATTGATTCATTTCCGGAGTGAACACTAGTGTAGTTTATTGGAACAATATAAATATAATTTTATTTCTTTAAAATTTTTTTAGGAGCACTTCTACCATTTAACTTACCAGAAAGTTCTAGAACCTGAAATAACAGCTTTGTCAATTAATGCTCTCATTAAACCATCCCAAACTCTTGGTTTATACTACAGCTTAGGCCTAATATTATTTTCATGTACAAATTAATGTATAATTTGTTCTATTTATCATAAAAGTAACACAATGATTTTAACAGATAAAGGTAATTGGTATCAGGATCACCCCAAGATACTCATGGGTTTAAACCTACCTTACAAGTTCAGCAGAGGATTGGGAGCAAAGTCAGTCTTCTTTAAAAGCAAGCATTTTGAGATCTGTATCAGGTGGGTAACTGCTAGGACATCCTCAGTAGATGGTGACTCTTGTTAGTCTTCATTATTGTTTGGTTTTCCCTCTTTTGATCACCTCAGATGTTGGTAGGTTTTACTTTTCAGTACTTTTTCTCTTTTAGACTTTATTTTATTTTATGTTGAAGGAACCAGGGATTGAACTCAGACCCTTGCGCTTGCCAGGAAAATGCTTTTTTTTTTTTTTTTTTTTTTTTCTGATGAGGTGATTGCAATCATTCCTTTATTGAGTCTCAAAAAATAAATCCTTGTGAACATGTGGAGCTGAGCAGTAGTGTCCATTGTCCCTGGGAGCCGTAGTCTTCTTAAAGAAAGCTATTTTTGCTTTGCAGGTTTGTACAAGATGTCACATGTGCTTTGTACAGGTGGAAAGGGTCCCTCCCATGAGTTGGCAGCACTCAGTTACTCTGGACATCACTTCTGATGATGCCTCCCATACGTGACCAGTCCAGGGGTGCCTGACAAGGTAGCTCCTCCTCAGAGTCCAGGATCCGGCGGTACAGCTCCATAAAGAGGGGTGTTTCTCCTGAAGGGTTCCAGGCAATCCGTCTACCTGGCTGGCCGGAACTGCTGATGATGTTGGCAATATCCTAAGAGGCCACCTCTGCTGCCTCCTCCAGCTGCTTCTTCAGGTCACCACACTTCTCTAAAGAAGGGTTACCCTTCATGCCAAAGGTTTTCAACTCAGCCCGCAGGACACTCAGGCATTCTTTGCATGAGAGACAGGACCCCAGCAGCGTTTTATAGTTCCGATGGACACCACAGGCGCAGACGTAGCGCTTCAGCATGGTCACGGCCAGATGGTCCTCTCCATAGCAACCAGAGCTAACCTTCCTGTCCTCAGGCTCTGGACTTGCATCGGAGGAGGAAGAGGATATCCATACTCCTCTTCTTAGAGTTCTTCTTGGCAGAGCCATTCCTCCTCACTCCCTTAGGGCTCGACCTTGCCTCACTGTCACTTACTTTCTATCAAGCTATCTCCCTGCTCCATTCTTTTTAGACTTTAAATCAGAGCTGAACTAAAGCATATAGAAAAGTAGAAACAAATGATTCACTGGAACTCAAGTATGAGGTTAAAAATGCTGCTTAACTGTCAGTCAAAACTGTGAAATAGTACCAGAATTCTTTCATGGTTTGGTGTGAATTCCAAGAGTTAGTATAAATATAATATACTAAAAATGGAATTGTGCCATGATATTATTTACTGTTATCTTTATCTTATTATTTGATATATGATAAAGTGTGACAAAAATGTAGGAAAATTTGAACCAAAATACTTTGTATGTTCTATACAAGCCAAAAACAGTATCATAGGCACACTAAGGGTAAAGTTTTAATGCAAATTTATTTAAAGTCATTTATTTGGAAGGAATAGGAGTTATTCTGGCAAAAATCCTAACCCTAACTCTAGCCATAACTCATAATCCTAATCCTAATCCTAAATTTAACATTAACCATAACCCTAACCCTCTCTGTCTAAACCCAAACTTAAACATGTCCTTAATAATAACCCTGACATTGTCGAAGACTAACCCTACTACTAAACCTAACTCTAAACCTAATCTTAAAGCTATAACTAACCCTTAACTTAACCCTAACCCTCTTTCTCTAAGCAGAAAACTAACCCTAACACTAAGCCTAACCAAACCCTAAGCCTAACCCTAACCATAAACCTAAACCTAGCCCTAACACTAACCCTAATCCCTAACCATAACTCAACTCTAACCCAAACACTAACTGCAAACCTAAACCTAACCATAAGCCTCTATGTCTAAACCAAATCCTAAACCTAATCCTAAACTTATCCCTAACCCTACTCTAAATCCTAACACTTGAACTTAAGCCTAACCCTTACTTTCTAATCCTAACCATAACCATAACCTTAACCCTAACACGAACCTTAACCATAACCATCTTAGTCAAATTCTTACACTAATCTTAAACCTAATCCTAGTGCTAACCCTAACCCTAACATAACCCTAATCCTAATCGAACACTAACCCTAACACAAACCTTTACCCTAAACCTATCACAAAACCTAACTGTAGCCCTAAAGCTAAAACTATACCCCTAAAACTAACCCTAATTGTAACCATAACTCAACCCCAGCAATAACCATAACCTTCACAATGACTTTAGACCTAAACCTAACCCTAAGCCTCTCTGTCTAACCCCAAGCCTAAACATAACACTAACTCTATCCTTAAAAATAACATTAACTTGTAACACCTAAAATTAACCTAATCCTCTCTTTCTAATACTAAACCTAAACCTAACCCTAACCCTACAGCTAACCCAAACCCTAAGCCTGATCCTTAACTCTAACCTTATCCCTAGCCCTTACCATAACCATAATACTAACCCTAAACATAACCCTAACACTTACCCTAAACAAAACTCTAGCACTATAACTAACCCTAACCGTAACACTAACTCAATCCTAACCATAACCATAACCCTCATCCTAACTCTAACCTAAACCCAACGCTAAGCATTTCTGTCTAAACCTAATCCTAAACTAACCCTATCTCTATCCCAGAAACATAACGTGAACTTAAATCTAATCCTTTCTTTTTAATCCTAACCCTATGTCTATCCCTAACCATAAGCCTGATCCTTAACTCTAAACCTAAACTTAACACTAATACTAACCCTAACCCTCTCAGTCTACCTCCAAACTTTACCCTATCTCTATCCCTAACCCTAACCATAATATTAACCCTAATACTAAACATAACACTAAACCAACCCTAACCCTAACCCTAACCCAAACAATAACCCTAACACACACAATAAACCTAATCCTAATTTTAACACCTAAACCTAACTCTAAATGTAACAATAAATGCAAACCTAACCTTAACTATAAACCTTAACCCTAAAACTAACCTGAAACCTAATCTTAACAATAGCCCTAACACAACACTAACCCTAACCCTTAACCTAACCCTAGCCATAGACCTCTTGTGTAACCCCAACTCTATCACTAACCATAACCCAAACCTTAACCCTAACTCTAACCCTAACCCTATCCTTAATAGTAACCCTAACCCTAAATCTAACCATTAGGCACAGACTAACACTAACCCTAATCCTAACCCTACCACTAAACCTAATCCCAAACTTAACCTTAACTGTAACTGATCCTTAACCCTAACCATAAGTATAACCCAGACCCTATCTCTAAAACTACACCTAACCATAATCCTAAACCTAAGCCTAACCCTAGCACTAACCCTAAACCTTATGCTAACTCAATCCTAACCCTAAACCTAACTTTTAACCTAAACAAAATCCTAAGTCTCTCTGTCTAAACCAAACTCTACCCTAACCCTATCCCTAACATTAATGCTAACTACTAACACCTGAACTTAACCCCAACCCTCTCTGTCTAATTCTAACCCTAAAACCTAACAGTAACCCTAAACCTAACCATAACTCTAATTCCAACCCTAACTGTAACCCACACACAAACCCTAACAACAAACTTAAGCCTAAAGAAAAAAACCCCAACTCCGACACTAAACCTAACTGAACCCTAACCTTAAAGCTAAACCTAACCTTATCCCTAACACTAATTCTAACAGAAACCACAACTGAAACTTAATAATACCCCTAAAACTAACTGTAACATTAACCCTAACCCAACCATAACCATAACCACAACTCTAACACTCTCTGAGTAACCTTAAGCCTATCCCTTACTGCAACACAAGCCCTAACCCTAACTGTAAACCTAACCCTAACACTAACTCTAACCCTAATCCTAACCCTAACACTAAACTGAAGCCAAACCCAAACCATAACCCTAACCTGAACCCTAACACTAACCCTATCTCTAAACATAACCCAAACCCTAACTAAAACGTTACTGAACTCTTATCCTAACCCTAACATGAACCCTAGCCCTAACACTAAACCTAACCTTAAAACAAACTCATCCCTAATCCTTACCCTAACACTAACTCTTAAACCTAAATCTAACACTAAACCTCTATGTCTAACCCCAGCCCTAAACCTAACACTAACCATAACTGAACTCTAACATTAAATCTAACCCCAACCTTAAACCTATTCCTAACCCTCACCCAATCCATAAACCTAACCCTAACCAAAATGGCACAGCTAAACCAAACTCTGGCCCTAAAACTAAACCTAACCCTTACCCTAACTCAACCTTAACCCTAACCATAGAACTACCTTTAAAGCTAAACAAAATCCTAAGACTCTATCTAAACTGAACCTTACCCTAAACCTAAGTCTAACCCTAACAATAACCCTAACTGAACCTTAACCCAACCCTAGCCTTAACCCTATCCATAACCCTAAATTATCCCTAAACATAACCCTAACCATAATCTTAAATCTAAACCTGACACTAGCCCTAATACTAACCCTAAACCTTACCTTAACTCAACCCTAACCATAACACTAAACCTAATTTTATACCTAAAAAAAAAAAAAATCCTGAGACTCTCTAATCAGAACACTACCCTAACCTTAACCCTATCCCTAATGCTAATCCTAACTCCTAACACCAGAACTTAACCCTAATACTCATTTTAAGCCTAACTGTAACCCTAACCCTAAGTCGTTACCCTAATCCTAACGCTAAACACTAACCCTAACCCTAACCCTAACTGTAGATCTAATTTTAAACCTAAATGTAACGTTCATCCTAATCTTAACCTCAACTGTAAACTTAACCCAAACCCTACCTATAATCCTAAATCTAACTGAATCCTAACCCTAAAGCTAAACCTAACCCTATCCCTAACCCTAATCCAAACCATAATCCTAAATCTAAAATTGACAATTGATCTAAAACTAACAGTAAACCTTACCTTAACTCAACACTAAAACTAACCCTAACAAAACCATCTTTGTGTAACCCTAAGATTATACCTAACTGTAACTCTAACTGTAACCTTAATTCTAATCCTAACCCTAACTTAACTCTAACCCTAACTCTAATACTAATACTAAACCTAAACCTAAAACTAATGCAAACTCTAACCCTAACCCAAACCTAAACAAAACCATAATCCTAACTCTAACACTAAAACTCACCCTCACTCTAACCCTAACAGTAAAGATAACCCTAACCCTAATCCAAACCCAAACCCAAACCCTAACTGAACTCTTACCCTAGCCCTAACAATAACCCTAAACATAAGCTTCAGCCTCAGCCTAGTCCTAATACTAATCCTAACCCTAAACTTAAAACAACCCTAACCCTAACACTAACTTTAATCCTAAATCTAACGCTAAGCCTCTATGTCCGAACCCAACCCTAAACCTAATCCTAACCTTATCCCTAATGAAAAACCTAACTGCTAGCACCTTTATTTAATGCTAACCTTCAATGTCAAATCCTAACTGTAACGCTAACGTTAACACTAAACCTAAGTTTTAACCCTAATCCTAACACTAACATGAACTCTAACTCTAACACAAATCGTAACACTTACAATACCCATAAACCTAACCTTAACGCTACCCCATCTTTCTAACCTTAATCCTAACCCTAACTCTAACTTTAACACTCTCTAATTCTAACCCTAATCTTAATCCTAACCCTAACCCTAACAAAGCCTAACCCTAAAGGAATACTGACCATAACCTGAACCCTAAATCTAAACCTATCACTAACCTAACCCTAATGTAACCCTAACTTAACCATAACCCTAACCCTAGCCCTAACACTAACCCTAACCCTAATTCAACCCTAACTATAACCATAACTCTAAACCTAAATCTAACCTTAAGCTACTCTGTCTAACCCCAGTCCTAAACTTAACCCTAACCCTATCCCTAAACCTAATCATAAATCCTAATACCTGACTTTAACCCTAACCCTCTCTTTCTAATCCTAATCCTGCAACTAATGCTGATCTTAATTTTAACCCTAAACCTAACAGTAACACCATTCCTAACCCTCTCATTCTAACTCCAAACTTTACCTATCTCTAACCCTAACCATAAGCCCAACCCTAATCCTAACCCTAATACTAACCCTAACCCTAAACCAAGCCTAATCCTAACACTTACCCTAATCTTAAACCAGGCCTAACCCAAGCTTTAACCCTAACATTAATCCTAAACCTTACACTAACTCTAACAGCTAAACCTAACCCTAACTATAACAATAAAGCTAAACCTAAACCTAACCCTGAACCCTAACCCTAATGTGAATCCTAATCCTCATGGTAACCTTAAACCTAAACCTGATCCAAACCTAACACGAACCCTAATGCTAATGCTCTGGTTAACCCCAACACTATCCCTAATAGTAACCTGAACCCTAACCTTAAACCTAATCCTAAATCTAACCCTACCCCTAACCATAACACTAACTCTAATCCTAACCATTAGGTGCACATTAACCCTAACCCTAATTCTAACCAAATGTGACCCAACTCTAACCTAACCCTAGCCTTCAACCTCACCTTAAGCCTAATCCTAACACTAACTAAAATCTAACTCTAGCCTTAGCCCTAACTCTATCCCTAAACCTAACCTAAACCTAACACTAACCCTAACACCAACTCTAACCTTTACCATAACTCAAAGCTAACCCTAAAACTAAAGGTAACTTTAAACCTAAACAAAATCCTAAGACTGTCTGTCTAACCCAAATCCTACCTAACCCTAACACTATGCCTAAGCTAACCGTAACTCCTAACACCTAAATTTATGCCAACTTTCTCTTTCTAATCCTAACCCTAACCATGACTGTAACAGTAAAGCTAACCCTAAGTCTTAACCCTAATCCTAACCCTAAACTGTAACCATAAACTTAAACCTAACTGTAACCCTAATTCTAACCCTAACAGTTACCCTCACACTAACTCTAACCCCAAACCTAAACCTGACACTAACCCTAAAAAAATGAAACCTATCCCTAACCCTAATCTTAACTGTAATTCTAAACCTAAACCTAACAAGAGAACTAATACTAACCATAACATTTACCCTAAGCCAAACCTAACCCCATCCTTAATGCTAGCACTCTTTGTAAACCTAAGCCTATCACTAACCATAATTTGAATCCTAACCCAAACTGTATATCTCTAAAACTGTCTCTAACCTTATCCATAAACCTAACTGTAAACCTAACCTTTTCCCTAATAGTACCCTTAACCCTAACCCTAAATTTAAACCTAATCCTAACCCTAACATGAAACTTAAACCTAACCAAAACCCTAACCCTAACCAACCCTAACCTAAACCGTAACCCTTACCCTAACAGTCACCCTATCCCTAAATCTAAACCTAACCCTATTCCTAACACTATCCCTAACATTCACTCTAAACTTAACACTCTCAGTCTAATTCTAACCCTAATTCTAAACTTAACCCTAACCCTAATACTAACAGTACCTTAACCCTAAACCTAACCCTAAAAAATATCACTAAACAGTAACCCTAAACATAAACTTAACTCTAACCCTAATAGTAACCCTAACCCTAACTAAACCTTAACCATAACATTAACCATAACCCTAACTAAACCTAAGCATAACCCAAGCCTCTCTGTCTAATACTAGTCCTAAACTTAACCCTAACTCTATCCATAACCCTAACCCTAACTCCTAACACCTGAACCAAACCCTAACACTCTCTTTCTAATTTTAACCTTAATCCTAACTCCAATGCTAACCCTAAGCCTGATACTTAACTCTAACCCTAAGCCTAACATTAACACTAACCCTAACTCTCTTGATCTAACTCCAAGCTTTACCCCATCTCTAATTCTAAACCTAGCACTAACCCTAATCCTAAACCTAATATAAAACATAACCACAACCCAATCCTAAACCTAACACTAACCCTCACCAAAGCCTACCCAAACCATAACCTAACACTAACCCTAACCTTAAATCCAATCCCTAAATCTAACCCTAACAGTAACACTTAACCTAAACCCAACCCTAACACCAAACCTAAACCCTAAACTTAAAGTGAAACGTAAACCTAACCATATCCTGAAACCTAACCCTAGCCCAAACTTGACCCTAACTTAAACCCTAACCCTTTCTGTGTAACACTGACCCTATCCATAACTGTAACCTGAACACTAACCCTAACAGTAACCCTAACCCTATCTATAACACAATCCCAAAAGTTAACCTTAAACCTAAACCTATCCACTATGCACACACTAACACTAACCCTAATCCTAATCCTAACAGTAACCCAACTCTAAACCGAACTCTAAACATAAACCTAACCCTAACCCTACCCTAACCTACCCTAATCCTAACCCTAATCTTAACTGAATCCTTACACTAACCCTAACCATAACTCCATCCCTACCCAACTCCTATCCCAAAACCTAACCATAACCATAATCCTAAACAAAACCTAACCATAGCCCTAACACTAACCCTAAACCTTACCTTAACTCAACTCTAAGCCTAACCCTAAACCTAACTTTAAACCTAAAGAAAATCTTAAAGTAAATGTAGGTAAATAACATATCGAGTATAAATCAATACATCTCAATTATAACCATCAATGTAAATGGACTCAATTCACCAATTAAGAGAAACAGAGTGGCGCAGTGGACTAGGAAACAAAATCCAACAATATGCTGTATACAAGAAACATGCTTAACTCAAAAGGACATTCATAGGCACAAAGTCAAAGAACGGAAAACAATACTACATGCCCCAGCACCTCAGCAAAAAGCAGGAGTAACAATTCTATTCTCAGACAGTCTCAACTTCAAACCAAGAATGATCAAATGACACAAAGAAGGCCACTATATATTGGTTAGGGGAAAAATTCAAGAGGAAGACGTAACATTCATAAATATCTATGCTAGGAGCACCAAACTATGTAAGACAAATCTTAATAGACATGAAAAACTTAATATCTAAGACCACAATCTTAACAGTAGATCTTAACAGCTCCTTGTCCCCAAAACATAGGTCAACCAGACAAAAAATTATCAAAGAAGTAGCAGAACTGAACCAGAGATTCCACTCAACCACAGTGGAATATATATTTTTTTCAGCTGCACACGTGTCGTTTTCTAAAATATACCACATACTGGTCCATAGGTCATGCTTAAGTATAGGCAAGAATACAGAAATTAGCCTATGTGTATTATCTGACCACAGTGCAGAAACTGGAAATAGATGACAAAAGAAACCAGAAAACCTTCCTAAATACATGGAAATTAAATAACACCCTACTGAGCAACCAATGGGTCACAGATGACATTAAACAAGAAATTCAACAGTATCTACATTTAAGTAAAAATTCAAACATGATTTATTGGAATTTAAGGGATGTGATGAAAGCAGTCCCCAGAGGGAAATTTATAGCTGTGAACTCACACACTAGGAAAACATAACGGGAACAAATAAACACGCTAATGTTGCACCTCTAGCATCTAGAAAAGAAAGAGCAAACCAAATCAAGAATCCAAAAGACTGGAAGAAATCATAAAAATTAGAGCAGAAATTAATTCAATTGAGAGGAGAAAAAGTTCAAATAACTAAAGAATCTAAAAGCTGTTTCTTTGAAAGATTAAACAAAATTGATAAGCCACTGGCTAACCTCATCAAAAAAAAAAAAAAAAAAAAAGGAAAGAAAAATTCAAATACAAACAATAAGGAATGAAATGGGCGTAAATTTCACAGACACAGTACAAATTCAGAAGATTATCAATAGCTACCTTGAGAACATTTTTCTCACAGAATAGAAGACACACAGGAAATCAACAGATTCCTAGAAAGGTACAAATTATGAAAATTGAATCCAGAAGATATACCAACTCTCAATAACCAAAAAACAGTCAAACAAATAGGAAATGTAATAAAAAAAAAAAACCTACCAACAAAGAAAAGTCCAGATTCTGATGGATTCACAGCTGAATTTGGCAGGAAATTTATGGAAGCTATAATGCCTATACTCCTCAAATCTTCAATGAAATTGAAAAAAAAAAAAGTCCTCCTAAAATCATTCCTGGAGGCAAGTATTATGCTGATAACAAAATCAAGAAAAGATGCAAATGACAAAGAGAACTACAGGCCAATCTCCCCCATGACCATAGATGCAAAAATCCTTAATAAGTTTCTCGCAAATAAAGTACAGCAAATGGTCAAGAAGATTATACACCATGACCAGGTACAATTCATGCCAGGGACACAAGGATGGTACAATATACGTAAATCTATAAATGTAATGTACCATATCAATACAGACAAATCTAAAAACCACAAGATCATCTCAATTGATGCAGAAAAGGCTTTTGACAAAGTCCAACACTCATTCATATTCACAGTGCTACAGAAAATCGGTATATATGGCCTTTACTTCAATCTGATAGAAAATATCTATGACAAACTAAGGCTAATATAATTCTAAGAGGGGAAAAACTGATCTTTTATTCTCAGATATAGAACTAGACAAGGATGTCTGCTATTACCCCTTCTATTCAATATAGCTCTGGAATCATTATCTAGATCCATTAGAAAAGACAGAGAAATAAAAGGAATAAGATTAAGTACATAAAAACTATCACTATTTGCAGATGACATAATACTTTACTTTGTAGATCCAAAAAACTCCACCAAGAAGCTACTAGAATTGATACACAAGTTCTGTAGTATAGGATGATACAAAGTCAGTACTCAAAAGTCAATAGCATTCCTCTACACAGATAACAAACACACTGAGATGGAAATTAGAGAAAAAAATATCTTTTATAAATAGCACCACTGAAAATGAAATACCTTAGAATTAATCTAAATAAAGAAGTCAAAGATCTTTTCAAGGGAAATTACAGTAATCTGAAAAAAGGGCTCCTAGAGGATTTCAGAAAATAAAACTTATTCCCTGCTCATGGACAGGAAGAACCAACATCTTGAAGATAGCCATACCCCCAAAATTGTTGTACAGATTTAATGCAATCTCTATCAAACAGCCACCAACATACCTCACAAACCTAGATAAATTGTCCCTAAAATTTATTTGGAATGCTGGACTGTGTTGGATTGTGGTGTCGAGTTCAAGCACTTAAGTTAGTTGAATGACAATGGAACGCCCACTTTTGACAGTTGTAGACAAAGGAAGGGTTGTAGAAAGAAAAAAATCATGATGTGTGTGTATAGACAGTACAGTTGGGATAGATAATGCTGTGCTTCTACATAATTCTATGAGAGGCAAGATCTGCACTAATTGGCGGTTGGACAGGGTACTATGTCAGCTTTTAGTACTATGGTCATCCACTAGGTAAATAATTATTGAGTTTTTGATATAATTCTGGTATAAAAATTAAGATAAGTAAGCAACTACACTCTTAATTCACAGATAAGAGATATCTGTTAAAATAATATCTGTAAATATAATATCATGTATGCACCTTGTACAATACCAAAACGTTATGAAAACAGTTTGCAATGTATTAATTCATTGAATGTGTATGGTTAAGGTGTCTTGAAACTGTCTGATTGACATTTGTATTTTAATAAAATAAAAATAAATGAAGAAAAAAAATTATTTGGAAGCAGAAAAGACCTTGGATAGCAAATTCAATCCTGGCCAAAACAGACAAGGCAGAAGACATTATAATTCCTGACTTGAAATGATTCCACAAGGCTACTTCTAAAAATTAGTATGATACTGTCAACAAAATAGACCTGAATAACTATGAAATAGATTAGAAGATGTGGAAACATCTACAAACACACTCAGCTACCTGACCTTCGACAAAGGGGTCAAACATGCTTCTTGGAAGGAAGATAGTCTCTTTAATAAATGGTGCTGGAAAAACTGGCTTTCTACATGCCGAAAACTAAAACTTGACACAGGTCTATCACCATGCACTAAGGTAAAATCAAAATGAATTAAAGATCTAAACATTAAAACGTAAACACTCCATCTCCTGGAAAAGAAAGTAGGAGGAACTCTTGAAGACATAGGGATAGACAGAGTTGATGAACAAAAATCAAATTGCACGGGTAATACTTGAAAGAGTTAACAACTGGGACCTCCTCTTATAGAGTTTTATAACGTTAAAAGAAATTACCAACAAAGTGCAAAGAAAACTCACATATTCAGAAAAAATTTTTAACAAATAAGCACTCAGTCAAAGGTCTGCTCTCTATAATATATAGAGAACTAAAACACATTACTGCACCAAAATTTAAAGACCCAATCCAGAAATGGGCATCAGAGATGAACACACACTTCTCAGTGGATGAAATTAAAAAAAAACAACAACAAATAAATCTATGAAAGAATACTTTGCGTCACTAGCCATCCATGAAAAGCAAATTAAAACAACACTAAAATACCATGTTACCACAGAAAGAATGGCCATCATAAAAAATCTACTAACAACAAATGTTGGAAAGGGTGTGGGGAAAAGGACACCCTTCTCCACTGCTGGTGGGAATGTAGACTGGTGCAACCATTTTGGAAATCAGTGTGGAGACTCCTTAAAATACTAGGTCTGGAAATCCTATTTGAACCAGCTATCATTCTACTGGGAATTTTCCCAGAGGATCTGAAAATGTCATTTCATAATGATATATGTGTATCTATGTCTGTAGCACTAGAATTTGTGATAATCAAATCTTGGAAACAACCAGGATGCCGGTCACCTGAAGAATGGATAAAAAACTTGCATTTTTTTTATACAATTGGGTATTACTCAATAATAACGAATGATAAACTCAAAGCCTTCATATTTATGTAGATGCCACTTAAAGATATACTCATAAGTGAAATTAACCAGACCCCCATGTGTAAATATTATACAGTCTCCCTAGTATAAGTACTCAAAAGAAGAAATACAAATAGAAAAGTATAACATTTTAAAAGGAAAATGAGAACTTGATGATTAGACAACAAAAAGAGGGCAAGGACAAAAGCTAGGAAACATGACAGAGGCAAAGCCATACATTTTTATGTACAAGATGGGTAAGGCAATGATCCTGTTATCTATCAGCAGGTTTTTGAAACTAGCAGTTACTTGGTGGGATTCTCATCCTGACTCACTGTATATGCTGATACCTGTGAACTGAGTGACTGCACTGAAGATAGTAATGTGCAATAGTGGGGTCATGCTTGGAATGCCTGTCAGTCTGGTCTTCTAAATATGTACTACTTCTCATGACATAAAAATTATGGCCAGATTGTATCTCAGGTAAATGTTTTCTTGTTGTTGTTTATTATTTTAAAGCATGGTAATCAATGAAAAAAAGAGACAAGAAAAAAATCTCACAGGACTATTGTTCTGCAGTGCTATATATGGTTAGATTTCTAAATTATTGTGTAAAAATATGTTACTATTTATTCATTTTTTCTGATTTTCTTATTTTATTAATTCTTCTACCATACTCAGTAGATACTTAAAGTTTAACATATCAATTTTTGTTGGAAAATATATGCTCTATCGTATGCCTAAGATGTTTGATATTCAGACAGAAAATGAGGTTAAATCCACCAGCATATGTTGTAGGGCATTAATAAGCTTCTCTTATGAACAGTTAACAACCTAAGCTTGCAGACCAAAAATTAGAGAAAAAGAAAGCCTGCAAGGACAGCCAACCCTTTGGCCCAAGCCTTGCAAGTTCATTGAGGACTCAGGACATAAGAGAACCTGTACTGTAACATCGTTTGTTTCTCAAATTTTCCGATCAAGATTATGAGGTCACAGAGGGATGTGATCAATGACATAGTGTGTTCCTAAGGAGAGTCTCATGGAGAGAAAACATCCTCTCAGGCTTACACAGAGAGCAAATTGGTCAAGAAATTGTCGTGACTCATCCACATCACTGACACTGACAAAGGAGCTAGAAAGTGCAGTAGAATGTTTTGGGATAAGTCCCAAGGGGACTTGACTGACTTGTCAGATACAAAAGTTGCATTTCTTGTTATGCAGGGCTTGTTGCATCATGGTCTTAACCATCTAGCACAAATGTGTAGAAATGAGTTATGAAAAGTGAAGCCATTGTTACATGCTGAGCTGTGGAAGGCTCAAATCATCAGATTCAGTCATTGCAAATTCTATGGATATCCCACTTCTATTGTGGACTACTGGACTATATTGGAATATTTTGCTGAATTCATGTACCTACACTAATTCAATGGGAATGGAATAACCATTTCTGACAAAATTAAAGAAAAACATGTGATGTAAATGAAGGACCATTTTGTATCTGTATATACAAAATAGGATAGATATATAGGTACTTCCTCTTAATTCAATAAGAAAATTTGTACTAATACCATTTGGACAGGATATCATGTCTGCATTTTGTACTCTGAATAACCACTATGAAGACAAAAATATATAATGTATTAATTGTTGTAACTCTCCTACAAAACTGTTTTGAATCTGTCTCATTGCAATTTCTTTCCCAATAAAATTGATAAAAAATAATCCTGAGACTGTGTCTAACTCCAACCTTACCCTAATCATAACCCTAGCCTTAACACTAAACTTAACCCTAACCCTGTCTGTGGAATCCCAACCTTATCCCTAACAGAAACCCAAACCCTAAACCTAACCTTAACCCTATCCCTAACCATAACCCTAACCCTAACCATTAGTTGCACATTAACCTTAACCATAATCACAACTCTCACTAAACGTAACAGTAACCCAACTCTAAAGCTACCCCTAATCCTAATTGAACTCTAACCCTAACTCTATACCTAGCCCTGAACCTATCCCTAAACCTAACACTAACCGTGATCCTAAACCTAAACCTAACCCTAACCCATTTAACATTATCCCTACACTTACCCTAATTTAAACTTAATCTTAACCCTAAACCTGAACTTTAAACCTAAACAAATTTCTAAGAATCTCTGTCTAACCTGAACACTACCCTAACCCTAACCCTATCCCTAACACTAACCCTAATTCCTAACACCTGAACTTAACCCCAACCAGCTCAGTGTAATCCAAACACTAAAGCTATCCACAACCCTAGCCCTAACCCTACGTCTCAACCCTATTCCTAACCCTAAACCCCAACCATAACCTAAGCTCTAACCATAACCTAATTCTAAATCTAACTGTAACACTCACCCTAACCATAACACCAACCATAAAACTAAACCTTAACTCTAACTCTAAACCTAACTATATTCCTAAACCTTATCCTAAATATAACCCTAAATTTAAACCTAACAATAACTCTAAAACTAACAGTAAATCTTACCCTAAAATAAAGCTAACTATAACCCTAATGCTAAAACTCTCTGTGTAACCATAAACCTATCCCTAACTGTAACCCAAACGGTAACCCTAACTCTAACACTATCTGTAACCCTAAACAAAACCTAACCCAAAGCCTAACCGTAACCCTAACCATAAAACTAATCCTAACCCTAAATCAAATCTGCCTAATCCTAACCCTAACCCTAATGCTAACATTAACCCTAATCCTAACCCTAACACTAATCCTAACCCACACTGTCTAACACCAAACTTAACCTTTACTCTAACCCTAAACCTTATGTTGTCTGACCCTAAACCTAAGCTTAATCCTAACTCTAACCCTTATGCTAACCAAAACCTAACCCTAACCATAACCATATCCAATAACCTTAACCTAATCATATTCATAATGTGAAACCTAATCCTAACACTAACACTAAACATAACCCTAACCCTAACCATAAACCTTATCCTATCTCTAACCCTGACACTAAACCTAACCCAGACCCTCTCTGTCTAAACCCAGACTTTATCCTATTCCTAACCATAACTCAAAAGTTAACCCTAACCAGACCTTACCCCAACCCTAACCCTAACCTTAATCTAAAACCTAATGATAACCAGCTGTGTCTAAAGCTAACACGTACATGAACTCTAACCCAAATTTATCCCTACCCCTACCCCAACCCTAACCCTATTTTTGTAAACCTAGCCCTAATTCTAACCTTAACACAAACCCCAACCCTAACTATAACCCAAAGCTTAACCCTGTCCTTAATGCTAAACCCAACCCTAAACCTAACCTTAATCTTAACCCTAATCTTAATCCTAACAGTAACCCTAACCCTAATCATAACCTTAACACTAACCCTAATCCTCATATAACTCTAGCCATAAATCTAAACCTAACCCTAACCCTAAATCTATACCTAACACTAACCCTAAACTTTAACCTAACTTACCCCTAAACATAACCTAAAACCTAACCCTAACACTGACTGAACTCAGATCCTAGCACTGACCAAACCCTAAACCTAA
>PVKA01021738.1:0-28190 GCA_004027165.1 Ctenomys sociabilis
AAAAAAAAAAAAAAAAAAAAAAAGAAAAAGAAAAAAAAGCAGGCAAAACTCATTGTTCTTTTTTATTGGTATTTGTGGTGCATAACACGCGCATCCATTCTGGGGGGTTGAGACCGACTTGTGTGCTGTCCTGACGGCTTTCAACCCTCTTTCCTCACCTCTTCCTCCCTTTCCCTGGTCCCCTGCCCTGCCCCCTATGGATCTTCCTCCCTGCCCCCACCCACTCACCTTCATTCTGCTCCTCATTTATAGTTTGGGTTTGCAGGGACACCAAGCGCTCTTTCACTTCCAGTGTCTGACTGATTTCTCTAAGCACTGTGGGCTCAAGTTGAGGAAACCTTGGCCTCCCTGGCGTCTGGTGTGGTGTCGCCTGGTAGGGCTGGGGTGGCACTGGGCCTGGCTCTGCTCTGGGTCACTGGGCGGCTGCTGTGAGGCCGGGGACCCTCCCTGTGGCCTGGGCCCTGCCCCTGAGGAGGGCTCAGACTGGAACCCAGTCAGCCTCGCCCCGTCCACCGTACCTGTCCCTCGTGCAAAGCATCTGAGGGCACGTGCCAGGGCCACCTCAGGGTGTGTAGGACACTGACAAAGATCAAGGAGGCGGTGCTCAGGCACCTGATTGTGTGGAGGGGCTGCCCAGCTTGCTGTCCCAAGCCCTGCCCTGGGTGCTGCTGAGCGGCACCTATGCTCGGCCCGTCTGGGTCCCTGAAGGGAGCTGGGCTCGGGGTGACAGTGCCCCTCTGTGGGGACCCTCTGTCCTCTTGGCCATTAATGTCCCAGGTATACTCGAAATGCCATCTTGATTTGTAGCTGGCTACGAGTGTGCCCTTCAGTTATGAAGAGTCAGGGAGGGTCGAGACCATGCCGGCACCTGGGCTCCTCCACAGCCAGTGATGTGGTTGCCGTCCTCCCTCAGGAGGTGGCCTGTCCCTCTCTCTGAAGTGAGGCCATCAGGCTGGAGTCTGCTTCTACCTGAGTGACAGCCACGCCCGCACGGCTGTCAGCCTGAGAGCTGGGATCTATGTGATGCCAGAAAGCTTGGTGTCCGTGACTGGCTCGCTTCTGCCCCGTGGCTGCCTCTACCTCCTAGTGTTTTGCCCAGAGCCCCAGGGGCCTTGTCCCCTGTCTCTGCCAGGTGGGGCCTCCTCCCCAGCTTCCCTGCCTAGGCATCTTCTCCATCCTCTCCATCTGCTCCTCCTGTTCCCACTCCCAGGGGCTCCTGACAAGGCCCATCCTTGGGCTTCTCAAGCATGGACACCTAGGGTTCCAGCTCCCACCCAGTGCTGCAGATGGCCTGCCTCCCTCTCCACAGCTGGTGCCTCCCCAAAATGCCTCCTCTTCCTTGGGGCCCACCAGGATTTCCCACTCCCTTGGTCTCGCACTGACCTCCTGATGGGACTCCACTGTTGGGGGCTCCACCCTTCTGCGGTCCCCTCGGCTGGCCCTGGCTGCTCCTGCTGCTGTGTCTGCCCTATGGCAGGCTGTCCCCTCTGCTCACTCAATCTCCTGCCAAGTTGCCCGGGCACTGGCTGGAGCCCGGCTGGCTTTCTCCTTCAGGGTCCTGCACAGTGCTGAGGGCAGGGTTGCTCTGTATCAGCATGGTGCCCAGGGAATGCCAGGCGGGGTGCATAGGATGGGGCAGAGCAAGGCCTGCGAGGCACACGACGAACCAGTTAATTATGCGGCGCTGCCCAAGTAGTCAGGCAGGGAGGAAGGGGACGGCCCTTAATGGAGCATTTAGAAGTTATAATTAACTTTTTGCTGGCGCTCTAGCATATATATATATGACAATATAAAAGGGGTCCAAGGATTTAGTTAAATAGAGCTAGGTCTTTTGCAAGTAAACCCTTAATTAAAATCTGCAAGGGAGGAAGGGAAAGAAAGGGAGACGAGAATGCTTCGAGGCGGCTGCCCTGCTCCCGTGCTTGCCTCCTTTGCTGCCGTATCGGGGCCAAGGCCTACATTTTGCTTTTTTCTAAAACCCTGCCAGGGCCAAGGTGGGGTGAGGGCTCCGTGCAGCTCAGGGGCACAGAAATGATAATGATGGGGGTGGGGAACAGTTTAGGTGCAGCAGCTAGAGCTTGACCCCCCTGCGTCCTCCCCTGCCCACCCTAAGGGTCCCTGTCCTCCCGGCTGCCCCCTGACTCCTCTCCTGGGGGACCTCAGGCTCATCTCCCAGTGTGTCACACTGTCCCCAGCTGTGTGAAAAGCCCTGTTTGTGTCTCCTTCCCTTACTACTAGCATCTGTCTTGCAGCCCCACGCAGGCAGCGATAGCATCCTCATCTCAGGGCTCTGTAGGAGCTGCTCTGTTTTGGCTCACGGTTCTGGAGAGTCCTGTTCATGGTTGCCAGCCGCAAGGCAGAATCAGCATGGTGCTCACTCATGGAAGCCAGGATGTAGAGGGAGAGGAGAAGGGAGGCGCTAGGGATGGGAATGCACCTTCCAGGTCCTGCCCACTGCCCTGTCCCTTCAAACCTTCAGACGGCATGCTCAGCCAGTGACTGGTTAACAGATGAGTCTGCTGAGATCCAGTCACTTCCAGAAGTGCCACCTCGGGGCACGTGTGGCTGGGAGACATCCTTGATCTAAACCGTAACATGCTTCTTCTTGGTGTTTGTGGAGGACAGCCAGTGTTGCCCTTCTGTCCCCTTTGTTGGTGTGGCTGGTGCTCTGTGAGCTTGTCACATGGCTGTGGCTATAGCTTACATGCCCTGAATTTTGCTCCAGCCCTGGAGACAGGACCTGTGATGGCTTGGGATGTGCCCCAACTGGCCTCTGAGGTGCTGGGGCATCGCAGTTCCAGCCTGTGTGGGGATGGGGTGGGAGGGTCAGCCACAGCTCACAGGGGTTGGTGGCTCAGCTGGGCAGGTGTAGCCTGTGAGTGAGGCCTCTGCTGCCCGGGGTCAGGGCACAGAGCACATAAAGTCTGGACCCTGTGGGCTCTTTTCCCTCTGGCCCCCACTGGCTTGGAGACCCCTATTCTCCCGAGTGTCTGCTTGACTCAGAGGAGACCCTGTGTAAACTCATCACCCTCCTGGAACTCGGGCTGGACTCAGGACCACCCAGGGAGGCCGCCAAGCAGGTCCACTTGCCTGACCACCTCGTGGCTGGCAGCACAGTTGGCAGAGCGTGCGTCTCTCCTGCCGGTGGTGGGGCTGGCACCACACCCAGTCAGCTCGTGTCTTGGGGGCTTCTGGGTTTGCTGGCATGGTGTTGGATTCAATGACAGGGATGCAGAAGTGGCCTTGTCCTTGGAGCCCAAGGACCAAGGAGACAGACAGGATCAGTTCAGCCGTGTGACTCGTGAATCAGACTGGTGCCTGGGGTGGGGGCTGGGAACGTTCTGACACAAGATGGACAGTGACAGCCCCTTGGAGGGCAGGACCTGTCATGTAGGGAAGGCTGAGCCCAGCGAGCCTGAGAGGGAGGGAGAGGCACAGGCCGTGCCGTCAGGGCCTGCTGGGGCAGGCACATGTGGAGTTTACTCTTCGGTGACAGAGGCCTTGAGGGGACGGAATTTGAGTGTCACAGGCAGGAGGCTGCTTCGGGTGTTGTTGAGAAGCCAGGGTGACCCAGCTGGGCATTGCTGAGGGACAGAGAGTAGCGGAGGTCAGCTGTGGTCTGGAGGTGACAGCATTAGGATTCTCCAATGGGAGAGGGGAGTCACAGTGAAGGACTGGTACCCAGAGGACCCAGGGACCTCTTACAATATAATAGCCATTCAATAATTTGTTCAGGAACCCAGGAAAGATACATGTTATGTTGTGGTTACTTCAATTAAAAAAAAAGAATCCAACCAACCCTTGTTTTTTTTTGGTGGGACCAGGGATTGAACTCAGGCCCTTGCACTTGCCAGGGAAGCCACTCCTTGTTTTGAGAGCTAACAGTTTTCATGGAATGTGCGCAGTGGACTGAAATGGGATTCTGACTCATCGGCTTGTCTGGTGGATACAGTGGCCCGGTTCAGATGCTTTCAGAAATGAGTCTCTATTCTTGCAAAGACTTGCGATGCAATATTTTATTTTATTTTTTATTTTTGGTAATGCTGGGCCTCCTGTTGCTTCTGGCAGTTTCTCTCAGAAGCTGGCTGGGGCTGCAGAGTGTGGTCCTGTGCAGTGACAGCGGCCAGTGGGTGGGACACACTGGGTGAGAGCCATGCTCGGACAAAGAACAAAGGGTGAAACAGAGGCTTGGTCTCTGGTTAAATGTTTTCATTTTCCATATCCACTATTTAAAAAAAAAAATTCCCTGCAAAGCTAAAGGACGTTCTAAGGGCTAAAAGGGGGAAATTATCTTCTAATTATGAAGAAAAAAATTTGGAGCTCTACATCGCAGTCAGGTGGTTTTGGCCAGGCCTAATTATGGTGTTTGCCTGTTCACACCATAAGCCCTGGAAAGGTGCACAGAGGTGTTAATTGTCTATTTATGACAGAACGGCTTTGGAAGTGACATGGGGCTTACTGGTGAGTGTGATTGCATATATGTGTTTCAAACATGTGCTGCTGTGGTGCTTTTTCTTTCTTTTTTTTTTTTTTTAAGACTAGTATCCCAAATATGTCTGCCTTAAATTTAAAAGAAAAATTCAAAAAAGAACATTTAATTAATGCAGAGTTGCATTTCTCTGAAAGACCCTGAGATCTCCGAAAGTTGTTTTTTTTTTTTTTTCTTTCTTTTTTTTTTGGCCTGGCTTTATTCTGTGCATACAGTTATTTGCTTGGAGTTTTTACTTGCTTTTGGAGGTGAGATGGTTTGTTAAAACCAGATAGTAAAATGGTAGCACATTGATGGTGGGTTAAAAATAAATTAGAGCTGTTCAGAAGGAGAGCCCAGAAAATCAACACCCTATCAGCTACATGGGCTCTCTCTATGGGAAACTCGACCTGAGTTTCCTAGGGGCCAAAGGGAAAAGGGGAATGCTGTGGGCCGCTGGCCGTGACAGATGGGGGGAGGGCCAGCACCTCTGGTTGGCCTGTCCCTGGCGTGTGTCCAGTGTCCTTTTCATTTAGCAGTGAGTAACCTCAGGGACTAGGCCTGGGTCCTTTTCCTGCAGGAGGACCTTGGCAAGGGTTTTTATATTTGCATAATCACAGCAAACATTTGTTTAGAGCCTCCTGATATATAAACCATTTCTGGCACTCATCAGTGCTCTCTATGCCCCCCACCCCCGCTTGCTTACGGATTGATTGAAGTTTCTTTTTTTCCCCTCTACTGGTTTGGAAATTCTATGTTCTTCTTCGATTCATTTAGTAGTTAACTCATAAATTTTTAATGTGAGTATCTGACTTACAGTCTAAAGCCAATCAACACCCCCACTCTTCCCAGAAGGACCCTGGTATGCTCGGACCCTGTTTCCCCTCACAACTTCTTATTTGTCCTTTCATGTCTGGCAGCTCTGTTTCTCATGTGTGCAGGACCCTGCCCTGGGTAGGCAGCATCAGCATTTGAGAGTCACGTGGTGGAGGCTTCTGAGGACTTCGTGTGCTGGGCCTGATTCTGGGTACAGCGTGGGCCAGAGAAGGGACTCTGGGTCACAGAGCTGCATATGTGACAGGGCTCAGTCACATATACAAGGGGACAAGGAGTGCTGGGGCAGGGTGAAGTCCCAGCAGAGGCCCGGGTGAGGCAGCCAGCTGTGCCCACCTCTGGGAGTGCTCTGAGTGGGCAGAGTTGGCACAGGCCAGGATGGCAAGGAGGCACAGGGCTGGAGTTCGGTGACCCATCTGCAGGATCGCCAGGCAGAAGAGAGGCCAGGTGCGGGCAGAGGTTGGGTGCGGGAGGCGGTGCAGGAGTGGATCTGGGCATCCATTTGGCAGAGTTTGGACAAGTGGAGGGCGGGTGCAGCCATGGGGGCCAGAGCTCCCCCACTCATGGACTTGGGGGATTCCTCACCTACCTCACTGTCAGGGCCTCTGTCTTGCTGTACACTCTGCACACAATGTGGGGCGTGGTGGCACCAAGCCCAGCAGGACCCCCACTGGAGAGACAGAAGCAAGAACATGCTCAGTGTGGTGCAATGGTGGAGGAAGTGGCAGGTGGGGCCAGGTAGGGCTGTCTGGGCTTAACCCACAGCCACCTGCTGTCCAGGTGCTGGGCTGAGGGCAGGTGACTCCACCACCTTCTTCCCAGGCTATGGTCCTGTGGATGCCATGTGGTGTGAGTCCTGTTCTCACCCCGCGTGTCCTACACTTGTGAGCTCTTGTTCAAGCCTGTGGATCTGTAGGGAGACGTCGCTGGCTGGTTGTCTGTGGCCCCAAGAGCTGGGAGAGCAGCATTTTCCTGGTGGTATGTTTTTTCCCCCACAAATAGAGAGATGTGTTTAGCTATGGAATAAGACTGTGGGCTTTTTAAAAAATGTCATCCTCATGTTGGATTTTATTCCAGAATGGGAATAATCCATGAGCCAAAAAATCCTGGCTAGAACAGAACTAAAATCTTCTTTCCCTGAGTGCATGGAAACTTCTGAGGTGCCTGGAGGATTCCACACTTGCCTGCCTCCCCCTCCTTCCCTTGCCTGCTTCCGGTGCCTGGGCTTAGTGCAGGATTTGGCAGATGTGTGTGTGTGTCCACTCTGGTGTAGAGCACATGGCCACTGCTAGGTGAGGAGGGCAGGTGCCAGCTGTCACTGCTGTGACCACAGAGCCACCCTTACTCCGGACTCCTCTCCCTCACTCTCTCATTGAACCCTTCCCCCTCCCTGTCTCAGGCTTCATTGTGCAGACCTCAGGGCACGGAGATGTTGGTAAACGCAGATCCCAGTGAGGTAGGTGTCCAGGGACTCGGGATCCTGCATTTCTGACAGCCTACTGGAAAACATGGCTTTTCCTTTCAAGGCCTTTTTCAGGGACTACGCTTTAAATAGCGAGGCCCTAATGGGCACTTTGCTTTCTGCAGGTAGAAATGCTTTATGCCTGTGCTAAAGGTTGTCCTCAGCCTCACTTGAAATGTGATCAGTGTACCTGAGAAGCTGACTTCTGTATTTTCCTTCATGGTAGTTAATTTAGAATTAAATAGCCACAAAGACTGTGGCTCTGTGGTTGGACAACGCAGGCAGGCAGTGCCCTCAGGTTTCTGCTATTACTGTCTTCACAGATAAGGAAATACCATTTGGAGCGGGAAGGAGCTTACCCAAGATCACATGGCAATAAAAGTAGAGTCAGGAGTCTAACCCAAGGCCTGTGTTCTTTTTAGGGTTGTTACTTTTTTGTTTTTTGAGTACCCAAAGTGATCTTTTAGGGTGGGAGTTCTTCCTTGTGTATTGAGAAAATTCTAGCCCTTCCTACAGGTAAATTCTTGCTTTCCAAAATGGTCTTGACATTTAGGTGAAGGAATAGTGTTTTGTAGCACCAAGGCCAGTTAAGCCCAGTCATGTTTAAGCTGCCGATGGGATAGGAGAATTTCTGACTCCTACATCTCATATTTGAAAGCATGCTTTGCTACAAGGTCTCCTATCTTGGTCAGACTGGGGCTTGACAGTGACCTCTTCGAGACTGCACTTCACAGTTACCAGGCTCATGCCTCTTGCTTCCCCTTTGCGACAACAGCCTGGACTCTCGATCCTAGGGTACCGCTGAGGGCGTGTGGTTTCCCAAAGGTCTCCCTGGTCGCGTCTCCAGCACCACGGACAGCGGTAGGCTCCAGTGGGCTCTCAGTGTTGTTTCTGCCCTGTTCACCCAGCCTCCCAAAGCCCCGGGGTCCCAGCGTGGGCGCTGGGTGTCCCCTCGCAGGCATGGACCTGTCCCCTTTCACCCCTGGCTCAGCTCCGTCTCCATGCCCTGGAGCTCCCCACCTACTGCTAGGGAGCATCTGTCTGAGTTCACAAACATGTGATAGGGATGGCCCAGCCCTTGAAATGGGAACTGGACTGCCCTGTGCGGGAGACTGCCCTGCTTCCCCGTGCCTGAGCTTGGGTAGCTACACTCGCCTTCATGGACCTCAGATTTTTCATTTGCAAAAGGGAGAAACAGTGAAACGCTCGTCCCAGGGCTGAACAAGATAATACGGGTTGCGGTGAAGCTCAGGGAGGGTACAAGGGAAACCCTCCATGTTTCCATCTCTCCTGGGTGTGGTGTATTCCAGAGCTGTGGCTCGGATTGTGGGGACAGTGGTAGGGAGGTGGGGGTGGAAGTATTGAAGCCTCAAAAGATAAAGCACATGGGATTGGGTCAGGAAGGAGAACTGGAGTCTTCCTGGGGGTGCCAGCCATTGCTGCAGTAAGAGGTACATGGATTCAGGTCTTGCTGGGCCAGTCAGGAATAAGCCTTCAACTGCTGGGTGCTTGAGAATGGTCCCTGGTGGACAGTGGACCTCCTTCTTCTGGCCCAGTGTCCTTTGGAATCTCCCTAAATCACAGGATGAGTCTTGGTTCAAAGGGATCTGCAGTGTGGCCCTGTGCATGGTCCTGGGCTGGCTTCCTTCCTGAAGAGAGGGCAGAAAGGAGGGGAAGGACTGCATGGGCACTCTCCTGGATGCTCCCCGCATGCCTGGCCACGTGCTTCCCGGGCAGCCCTGGGAAGGGTCAGCACCCATGAGATCAGGCAATGCGCCTGCTGTGTCAGGCTGCCAGAGCCATGCTGCTGGAACCTGCTGGGTGGTGGATCCGGATCCGCACCCCACTCTGCCCAGCCGCCTGTCCTTCGAATCTTCTGCTCCCCTCTGACACTCCCTTTCTCCCTTAGTAGAGGGAGCTGAGGTTAGGGCAGCAGGTGGGCTCAGCATGGGGCCTGCCTGGGTGCATCTAATCAAGGCAGCGACTGCCATTGTGGATATTTTATGCACTCACCCGAAGTGCCTGGCACAGAGTCGGCGCTGTGCAGTGGCCACTTCAGTCCCTGTTATTCCTCTTGTCCGAGGGTGCCTCCAATTTTTATAATCAAGCATTTAACAGTTAGGGTTTTTAGTTCTTTGAACTGTGTTTTCAAAGAAAAGCAGACATTTTAAGTGTACAGGTTTGTTTCTTTGATTTCTCTTAAGGAGAATTTCACACCTTTTGGAGTGAGCATGGTGCACGCAGGACGTGTGGAGCTAATTCCGGGTGGGCTTGACAGCCTCGACGCCGAAGGCGCAGTGCCGAGCTGACAGAGCGCAGCTTTCTTTGCTAACGTCCAACCTCTCAAAATAGTCACTTTGCAAACTAATACTTGTCAGCTCGGGGCTGGAGAGATGTTTTATGTCCACTGATGAGCCGTGCACGTGTCTTCTCTCCTTGAGGTGCTCAAGGCTCTCTGCTGGGTCCCGGGTGAGTCCCGACTTAGCCTGGTGGTCAGACCCTAGGGTCCCCACCAGGTGGGCTCTGCAATGCCCCTTGGCCTGCTCTGGGCTTCTATGCCGTTGCTAGGTGTTCCAGTTTGCTTCTTCCCTCTGGCTGCTCTTTGGAGTAGGGCTGTGATGGGATCTGTGTCCCGCTGTCCTTACAGGGGTCCTATGAGGGCCAAGAAAGGGTGGCGGCACAAAGGCAAGAATACACAGAGGTGCAAGAACGCTTGCTTGAGAGAATTCTCAGGTCCAGTATATATGTACGAAACCTTTCGGTCTTAATAGTTTTCACCTACTTACTTCATTTGCTACTGCAGAGAGCACTGCTGTGTGTCGGACTTTTGTTCCCCTCTTTATCAGTTATGTGAGACCCTTGTGGGGCCCCCCAGTGGTGAGTTGGGGTCGGGGATGGCCTTCCAGCCTGAGGCCTCTCACGAGACCTTGTTCATGATGGTGCTGAGGTGGGCCAAGACCTTAGGTGTCCTCTTCTGGTTTTTCCACCTCTCAACCTCATTGACTTCTTAGACTCTGCAGCTGTTTATTTTCAAGGTGCGAGTGACGGGCCTCTAGGATTGCAAGGGTCTCTAACCTCATCTCCAGGTCCGTAAGAGCTCTGAGCATGAGTGTCTTACTGGCTCAGAGTTCTGGTTGTCTGGGTTAGAGGCCTCTCAGATTCCTTTTATTGTAAAGAGTGATAAATGTACGTGTCGTTTCCATTTTAACCTTTCTAAACGGTGCTGTGCAGAGCCTTCCAGGGCCCCACACTACGTGCCTGCCTCCACCCACCGCTGCTCATACTTCCCTCTGATGGTGCTGGGAATCTAAGATTCTCATTTCACTGAGCCACATCTTCAGCCCCTCTGAACATTTTGTTTTAGGGACTACATCCAATACTTTTTTTATCTTCCTAAATTAAGACACTGTGCCCGTCCAACACAAACTCCCTTTCCCCCTCCTAGTACCTGGAAACCTCTTCCTACTTCTCTGGATCTGACTACTCTTGGCATCTCCTACGGGAGAAATCGGACAGCATCTGCCCTCCCATGACCACCTTGCTCCACTCAGCGTAGCACCCTGTAGACTCACCCAGGGCTAGCAGAGGTCAGTAACCCCTTCCTTTTAAAGCCATAAATGGGGACTTTGAAACCACCAGAATCTCCTTTCCTGAAGGCCTGGAGGCCATGTGAGTGAAATCAAGGTGTCCACAGGGCTGAGCTCCTTCGGGGGCCGAGGGGAGAGGAGGCTGGGGAGCTGCTCCTGCCTCTTGCGGCCAGTGGAAGCTGTTGGCGGTCTTGGGTGTCCTTGGCTTTGACCACAAGGTCATGTTCTGTGAGTGGGGACAGCTGTCCTTCCTCCCCAGTCTGGAGCTGTCGTTTCATTTCTTGCTTAATTGCTAGAGCTTCAAGGACAAGGTTGAATGGAAGTGGCGAGTGGGTGTCCTGCTCCTGCTCCTGATCTAGGGAGGAAACCTTGTCCAGATACTCACGACTGAGTCGAGCACCTCTTTAGTCAGTTCTCTTCTTTACTTGATTTGTTAAGTGGTTTTTTTTTTTTTCCATGAAAGTGCATTGGATCTTGTCAAGTCCCTCTCAGTGTCGATTGAGATAATCACATGGCTTTTCCCTTCTGTTTTATGGCGAGTTACATTGGGCACTGTTGGGTGTTGAATCAGTGTACATCCCCTGGATAAAATCCGTTGCATAATCCTCGGTATTTTGCCTACAGAGAAAGCCAGAAAAGTATTATTTCTTCTTCTTCTTCTTCTTCTTCTTCTTCTTCTTCTTCTTCTTCTTCTTCTTCTTCTTCTTCTTCTTCTTCTTCTTCTTCTTCTTCTTCCTCTTCCTCTTCTTTCTCCTCCTCTTCCTCCTCCTTCTTCCTTCTATCTTGAAGAATTTGCCAATAATGGTGTCAATTTTTTCTTAACATGTTTGATTCAAATCACCAGCACACCCATTTGGTGCTTGGATTTCTGTCTTTATAAAATGCCATTCCTTTGCTTTGTGGTATTTTTGTCTTCAGTTCTATGTTGTCTGATTCAGGTGTGGCCATTTCAACACTTTTGTTTATTACCATCCTATCCCACTTTTAATCTGCTTGTTTCTTTAAATCTCAGGTGTGTCTCCTATGAACGGTGTATCCTTGGATTTGAAACTATCCAAAAGTCTCTGCCTTTTGATCTAAGTGTTTAGACCTTTTATGTTTAATATAACTATTGGTCAGGTGGGATTCATATCTGTTATTTTGCTCTTTGTTTCCTGGCTATAGCATGTCTGTTTGGACCTTCCATCCTATTTATGTCTCCTTTTGGGTTGTGTAGTTATTATTTTTTTCCTCTGTATTGAGGACAGGGTCTACAGAGTCTCACTACATAGATCAGACTCGTAGTGATCTTCCTGTTTTCAGCCTCCCAAGAGCTGGGATTATAGTCTTGGTCACCATCTCTGTGCACCTGGGGGTGGGGCTGGCACTGCGCGCAGGGGACTGGACCCCTGCTGCTGCGCTCTGCCTGAGCAGGCGCTTTAGTCCTCCGAGCTGTCAGGCCAGCCCTTCACCACGGTCCCATTTCCCAGGGTTTCAGGCGCTTGTGGCCAACATGAGTCCTGTGGCTCGGGGGTGCCTCTGTTGTGCCGCGGACACTCCTAGGGCCTTTGCTGGTCGCCTCACTTCACCCTGGCATGTGGGCTGAGCACTGCCACACATCGTGGTGAGAAGGAGGAGCCTGGGGACAGCAGAGTAGGCTGGAGAGAGGTGGGGGAAGGGGAAGGGCGTGAGAGGAGGGACGGGGGGAGAGAGAGGAGGAGGGAAGAAAACACACGCACATGTCATTTGTTACAGCACACTGTCACAATTGCTGTACTTTATTACTAGGTACTATTTTATTTTTTTAAACTAATTTATTTATTGAATACAGGGTCTCACTACACAGGTTAGGCTCATAGTGATCCTCTTGTCTCAGCCTCTCCAGCCCTGGGATTTCAGGCATGTGCCACCACGCCTGGCTCATCTGGAGGTCTGGGGCCAGCATGGCGTGTGGGATGGGGATCGATCTCGTGCTTGCCAGTCAGGTGTTTATGCCTCTGCGCTATCTCCCCAACCGAGGTACTGTTTTTAATCTATTACCAGGTGTAATTTCTAAGTGAAATTTTATTATAGGTTTATATACATAGAAAAATGTACTTTGTATAGGGCTTGGTGCTATCCCTGGCTTTCGGCCCCCATTGGGGCTCTTGGAATATATCCTCTACAGATAAGGTGGGGAATATACTGTGATTTTTTTTTTTTTTTTTTTTTTTTTTTTTTTTTTTTTTTTGTACTGAGAGTTGGACTCAGGACCTCCTGCTTTCCAGGCAGGTGTTGTGCCACTGAGCTACATCCCTGACCCCTGCATGGTGATTTTTATTTATTTATTTGAGACAGGGTCTCACTATGCAGTTCAGGCTGGCCATAAGATCACTTTGTAGCTCAGCTGGTCTTGAACTCACAACAATCCTCCTGCCTTATGCACTGTGATTTTTAAAAACTATTTCTTCATGGGTTACTCTGGGGATTACGATGAATCTTCTTGCCCCAGTACAATCTGATTTGAATTCACGACGCAATGTCATCAACACACAGGTACTGTCCTCTAGTACAGACGTCCGATCCTTTCCACCTCCTCTGCACTATTGCCATCAAATAAATTGCATTATGGGGCATTGTAAGCTTGTCAACACCATTTTATAACTGTTTCCAGATAATTGTCCTTTAAACCTGATAGGATACCAGAACAGCTGCAGACCAAGATACGGCGCTGCTGAACATTGTGCTTCCTACCACAGCCATGTCTGGGGCGGCTCCGAGGATCTGGCTTTCTGCCCAGCCCTCTTCCAGCTCGAAAGCCCCTTTCCGTGTTTCCTCTAGAGTGGCTCCTAGTAAGTGAGCGTGTCAGATTTGGTGTATTTGGGGATGACTTTGTTCTCCTCCCCCTCTTAAATTTTTATGAAAAATAAGACAAAAATTATATAACAAAATCATAACAATAGTGAACATACTATATGTTGTTGTCTTCAAAGTAGAAACTCAGTATAAAATATCAACCAAGGATTTTTTTTTATAAAAATAATACACAGATGACACAAAACTGTCAGTGAACTAAGATAAACTAGTGGTATAGATGAAACAAATCTCCATTTTAAGGATGTCTTATAGGATATATGAAATGTAATCAAAATATACAATGAATATTTAAATCAAATTTCACTGCAGAGATACACTGCCATTAATTTTCCTCAAAAAACCCCTCACTTTGAGCACATTCATTCCTCTTGCTGCTTTCTGATGCGATTCTCAAAGTGCTGTTGCATGATCGCCTTTACGTGGCGTGGAACGCGATTCCGGGGGAGGTTGCTGCCGAGTGTGGTCCAGCAGGATGGCGGCTCACGAAGCCCAGGACACAGAGCCCTCCTCTGCCTTATCCACCGGAGCTGGTGCCACGCAACTTCTGGGTCTTCTCCAAAGTGAAAGTGAGCATCGAAGTTAAACATTTTCAATTGATCAGCCAGGACAGCGTGATTGAAGACACTCAAAAGAAGAAGGCTTTCCACAACTGCTGTCAGGGATCTGGAGAGATGGCTCAGTAGAAGAAGCACTTGGTGGCAAGCACAAGGTTCCAAGTTCAATCCCCGGTATCACAAACAGACAAACACAAAACAAAACTGCTGCCGGAAGTGGTGAGAATGCGCAGCCCAGGGGCAGGACCGGTACAGCACGCCGAGGATTAAAGCCCGGCCACTGCACTCTGCCTAAGCGGGCGCTTTCACGCCCTGAGCTGTCTGGCTGGCCTGACACTAAGTGAATTTGTTGAATACATCATGTAATTCTTCTATTTTTATTTTTTGGTGCCAGAGATTGAACTCAGGACCTTGTACTTGCCAGGCAGGTGCTTATGCTGCTGAGTTATCTCCCCAGCCCCAATCATATGGGTGATATGACTATTATGTTAGTTAATAAGCACTTCAGCAGCATTATCATGCAGAAATAAGACATTTAGTTTTGGTACTAGGGTCTGAAGATGGGATCTTGCGCTTGCCAGGCAGGGCCTTATGCCTCTGAGTTGTTTCCCTGGCCCACTGCATAAAATTCTAGACCAAGTACCCCCCCCAGCATTTGTCATACGATGTTCCACTGTCCTCTGGTTTTCATGGGTTCTAAGGAGAAGTGAGTCATCAGTCTCCCAGCAGGTTCTCTGCGTCTGCTACTTACTCCCTTTCTACTCTATAGCTTGGTGGTGCTGTGTGGGGTGTGAATCTCTTCGAGTTCGTCTTGCTTGGAGTTGCTTGAGCTTCTTGGATGTGCAGGTGAACACTTTCCATTATTTGGGAGACCTGTGGCCACCATCTCTTGAGTCTTCTGCCTGCCTCTCTCCGCCCCCTCTGTGGCTCCTTTTTTGCCTGTGTCAGCGTGGCTGGTGGAGGCCCCCAGGCACCTGGCTGAGGCTTCTTTCTCTTCTTTAGATTGGTCCATCTTGGTGATCTATCTTGAAGTTTGTTTATTGTTCTCCCAGCATGAAACGGCCATGGAGACCCCCCAGCGCAATTCCCATCGCAGGTGCTTTCCTCTGCAGCTCCAGAATTAGATGCTTCTTTATAGTCCTATCTCCTGACTGATAGATACCCTCTTGTGTCATTCTCATAATTTCTTGTGATTCTTTAGATCCATTTTCATTAAGTTCTTGGAACATGTTTCTAAAAGCTGATTTAAAAGCATCATTAAGTGAGTCCAACATCTGGGCTTCCTCGGGGACGCTTTCTGTTGGCGGTGCTTCTCCCCGCCTATGGACTGCACTCTTCTGTTTCATTGTGTGGATCATTGAAAAAGACCTGAACAGTTTCCACAGTACAAGTTACTAACTATGGAAACCAGATCCCCCCAAGGTTTATCATTACCCCTGCTTGTCAGTAGCCTTCCTGAATGAATTCTGTTTGTCTCACGTGGCCACTCAAACCTCTGCTTGGTTGGCTTAGTGGTCAGCCGAGACCTGGACAGAGACTTCCTGCTGGATCCTGCACTGGGGAGTCTCCCAACATTTCCCTCGGGGCTCCAGCCTCATGTTGAGGTACAGCTTCCACACCTGTGACACACTGCAGAACTTGCATCTTTACTGTTACTGAGCTTTGAGGGCAGCCAGGGATTTATGTGGGGACCTTTACAGATCTTTGCTTTCTTTATGCACAAATGCGATCCTCTAGAGGCCCTGTGGACACCTCGTGAGCCAGACTTTTTTTTTTTTTTTTTTGGTGGAACTGGGGATTGAACTCAGGCCCTTGTGCTTGCCAGGGAAGCACTTATCCCACTGAGCCACCTCCCCAGCCCCTGAGCCAGATTTTTTAATTAAGGCCTTCTGCTTGCCCGTTATTGGCCACTTGGGGAATTGTGATGTTAAGCAACAGTGCTGTTCAAGCTGGGGCTTTCATGCTGTCCCCAACCTGCCTGATCCCTAGGGACTGCTAGGATGCAGTGTGGCTGTGTGGCTCTGAGTCTGCTGGTTTTCAGGCGGCACTGGCGCTGGTGAGAGGCGGATGGATGGAAGAGGGTGTGTGGGCTCGAGGCTCCAGCGCGTGCTGCGTCCGGGATGCTGTGTGCTGCTCTTACTGCCGGCCACTGTGGCTGATTTTCAGAACTGGGAAAAGCAGATTTGGACCACTTTCGCCAGTGTTGTGCTTCATTTACAAGGCTTCCCTGGGTGTCAATGACTCCAGCCTGGTCATCCAGTGTGTGTGGCACAGGAGACCTGCTGGAGGACTCAGAGTTAAAGCAGTAGTGTTCTTGTCCTTTCTGAGGAATGTTTAGTAAAGAAGCAGAAACTAACAGGTGGTTGGGACAGGTGGGAAGTCGAGGGCTCCCCGTTCGGGCGGGTTTGGGCTCCCATTCCCACTTGCCCGCCTGCCGGTCATGTGCCTATTTAGCTTCACCAAGGCCTGATATCTTTACCTGCCAAACAGTAAGGCTCTTTAGTGGGATTGTTGGGAGGGACGGGAGCAGGGAGCGTGTCTCACTGTCATCAGGTGACAGCTTGATGCCACTAAGGCTGCCCCCTGCCCGGCTAAGGTCATGTTGGACAGGATCACATGCCTTTGGAACTGATACCAGCATGACCCCCGCACCCAGGGCCTCCTCAGAGGGGCAGAGGAACCAGCAGCCCACCTTTCCCACTGGCTTTGTTTCCCATCGCATATCACTGTTACCACTTGGCAACATGCAGGACTCTGATGTTAGACTTCTGATTTGCTCACCTGTTACTTACTTGTCCATTTGTTTTTAAAGTTTTACATTATTATTATTATTTAATTTTTTTTTTTGGTGGTGGTGCCAGGGATCGAACTTAGGACCTTGCATTTGCCAGGCAAGTGCATATTCCTCTGAGCTATTTCCCCAGCCCTTTTTTAAATTATTTTTTAAAAGTTGTTTTAGTTCCAGGAATATTCCCTCCAGTTCATCTTTTTATGTGTCGGCCAGATTTTTAAGAAGTCTTGCTATGTCTCCATTTCTTGCCTAAGAGCATCCTGCTACCCTTTCATGGATGTGGGGATCTTCTCTTCCTTCACTGAGGGTCTTAATTTCATATTAAAAATTTCCCCCGTCTCAGCTCTGTTTTGTCTGATTTTCTTCCTCTTGTTTGATTTGACTCCTGCCTGTTTTCAGTCAGGGGTCCCCTTCAGAGGCCTTCAAGTCGTGTGTGTAAGACTTGGAAAGCTAGTAGGGGGCTGTGTGCATATGGGGGTCCCCTGATTCCAGATCTCTAGGTCTTTCCTCCTGGTTCTCCCCGGTCCAAGTCTGGCTCCAGCTTTGAGAGCTGGGTGGGGGAGGGGCTGGGCTATCCCCGGTCACTCTGTGTCCTCACTGCCCACTTGTTTCAGAGTCTGGTTTGTCCCTGAGGGTGCCCCTATGCATGGGGACGTGGGAGCCTAGATCCTGTCCACTCCTCACACAGGTTCATTCGTGGTCTGACCTGCTCCTGGGTGGCTTGGGCTGTGGCTCCCTGTTCCCCGTAGGGCTCTAATCTCCTCTCCTTCAGCCTTCGAAGTCCACCCTGGAGGCTCCACCTTATCATCCCTGTACTGCCCACTTCAGGAATGTCAGTAGCAGGCAGAGGTGAACATGCCCTGTCCTGTGACTGCGTCCTCTGGGTTCCTCCATCTGGCTGTGAACACCCCCCGGTGGATGGCTCCCTACCTTGGTAGCACACACCCACCTGCGTGGAGGGTCTCAGAGAACTGAGAGGGCTCTCAGGGGCCAGGGCCCTTGTAATGCCTCCTGGTGGAAAAGATGGGGAAACTGAGGCCCACAGAAAGGAAAGATCTCTAGGCAGAGCTGCGCTGATCCAGCCTGCTGGGCTAGTCTAGGACCATCCAGAGCCAGAGGGAGTCAGCTTTGTGGCCTGGGTCTGGGTGCCCTGGGCTCTCGGTATCCATCCTGTGAGTGAAGACAATGGTTTGCAGGCTGCTACCCAGCATGCTGGCCCCTGGACAGTGCTTATGAACCGGGCCATTGCCTTGACCTCTCTGGACATCCTGTAGGCCTTTGCTTAGGAGACCCTCGCTGGGTCATTTGATCTCTCTGACCTTGGCCACCTGTCCTATGGGGTCAGTAGGCCCCTCGTGTTTTCAAGGACCACGGATTGAGAACTTACAGGGTGCCATGCCCTGCACTATGGGTTAGAGAGGCAAGGTGGCGGGTGGGGGTCATGAAGAGCTCAGGCTGGAGAGGAGGAGGCCAGCAGACAAGCCAGAGAGATGGTTCAGCCTGGCGGGGCAGTGAGAGACATGGCTGGGGTGTTTGTGGGAGGCCCACAGCAGATAGGCTGCTTATGAAGGCAGCTCGGGGGATGTGGTGCTTGGGCCAGATGGAGTTGAATTGGGGTGGGCTCAGATAGAGGGGCGGGAAGGGTGAGGGTGTGTGTGTGGGGTGAGGGACGAGGCCACAGTACCCACAGGGGGTGCCGCAGCCTGGAGTTCTGCCCGCAGCGGCCAGGTCCCTCCTGCTGTTCCCTCCCAGCCAAGGTCGCGGTGGTGGGCCGTGGGCTGAGAATGTCTCTGGGCCTGAACGCGCTGCCAGGCTGGGGCTGCTCCCGAAGTCCCCCGGCCACTGGCGGCCGTGGCTGTGGGGAGGGGCGAGCCGGGAAACGGCACGCTGTCCCTTCTAGCCAGAGTCACATGTGCTTCCCAGGAGCCGCGGAAACAGGCCCTTGCAAGGGATGAGGACTGAATGTTCCTGTTTTTAAAACACTTCCCAGGAAAAACAAATGTTTCAAAGTTAAACATTTTGGCTATTAAGAGAGAACAGAAGAAATATCACATTTGCCTTTTAAATATGGGCACCGACATGGCGCTGTAGATCCAGGAGGCTCCTGCGCGGGACCTGCGGGGGTGCGCGAGGGGGTGGCGGCGCGGGCCGCGGCTCTGCGCAGGGGTGGCTGAGCTGGCAGGTGGCTGTCCCACGGCAGTGCCCTGGCACAGATGTTGGCGGGCGACCTCTGGGTGCCGAGGGGGTGCCCTGACCTTTGGGAGCCTCTCACTCCTGGCCTCCCAGACCCCACCTCTGGGTTGTGTGGCGGACATGGCATTTAAGCGTCCTACAGTGACAACGGGAACATCAGGAGGTGTTATGCGGGCCTTCCTGTTCCCTGCATTTCCACGCGTTGACACCCTGGAGGCTCACTGACCCTGAAGAGACTGACCCTTGTCTGAGATAGTGAGCGGCCCACCTTGGGCTGCCCCCCGTGTGTGCGCCAACCCCCACAGCTGCATCTCAGCGTCCCTTGATGGGGCTGTTGGTGAGAGTCACTCTCCACCTACCCCAGGTACCCCAGGGAAAGACAGTCCTGCCCCAGACCTGGTCAGTGCTAGGCAAGCTGCTGGCCCTAGGCCTGCCTGCAGAGCTGGCCCCTCAGCTGTGTGGTGGGGCCATGCACCATGCCTGCAATGTGTCTAGAAGCACTGAGTGTAAATTGCCCATTGCACTGCTGGCCCAGGAGAGCTGAACACAGGGCGGATGAACCTGGCCTCCGTGGGCGCAGCCCTGGCCACTGGCCAGCACCCATCCTGGGTTCCCTCACTTGTTTGGGGTGCACATTGGTTTCCTTTTTCCTTGCATCTCTGGCCCACGTCCTGCACATCGCTGGGGCTCGTGTACCCGAGCTGCACCAAGACCCCAGGGTGGCTCCTGGCAGCCTCTCGGAGCCTGCTCCACCCCGGGGCTGGGCTGGCCCGAGCATTGCGGCAGGAAGTCTGCTCACGCGCGTCTCCCAGACACTGGCAAGTGTTTAAACACAGGACTGTCAAAGACGTACTAAAAATGCAATCAGAGATCGTTATGCCGTCTCTTTATTCCACCGCCTCTGCTGTGTTCTGCGAGATGGGAATGGGCGGAAGAAGGCGTAAGTGGGCATTTTCCTGATTGTCCCTGCATTTAGAGCCAAAACTGCTGGGCCCAGGGTGCGGCTCCGGGAATGGCATTGCTGGGCCAGAGCTTGTGCACATCTCGTTGAATGTAACAGATTACGCAGTTTGGGGACAGCGCTTCAAGTGGGGAAGTGCAGGCGATAAAGGACAGTAACCTCTCAGAGGAAGATTCTTCTTAGCACAGAGAGCAGAGGTTTTTGTCAGAGTCCCTCTTTGGGGCCTAGAAGCAGGGCCACTTTTTGGACATGGCCTAAGCACTGCCACACAGAATATGGGCACCGAGTCACATCCACCAGCTTCAAAAACTGAGGGCCAGTGGGGCGGCTTGGAGCTTAAGGACCCAGTGCTGGGGGTCAAGGCTGAAGCTGGGAGGCCACCAGCGAGGGCCCAGTGGCCATGTGGCCCACTGCAGGGTCATCATGTCACCCAAGTCACTGCCGTGCTCTTCCTGAATGACCTCATGTCCTTCTGCTCCCCCAAGCCCTGTGTCCACAGCACACATCCAACCAGAGGCTGGCGTGGCAGTTGTTCAGGTGACCCCCACGGCAGTGGCCAGGGCTGGAGTCTCACTGTGCGGCCCTGGCAGCTTCCTAGTCCTTTGTGATCCTCAGGTTCCTCCTCTGTCTAGGGAGGGGCACTGATGGGAAGTGCTGTGGGTCTCTCCACCGCGGCCTGTATTCAGCCAGCGCTTGTGGAGTGCTGGCCAGGGTTGGGAGCCTTGTGGAGGGATCCAGCTTCAAAGAAGTGAGTGAGTTCCCAACAGGGCAGGCATTTGGGCCAAGCTGACAGGAAACTTGGCTTTCTTTAGATTGGTGAGGGCAGGTGGGAAAGGAAGGGCATTTGGAATGTCTGCCTAAGCCCCTAAGCCTTAGTGAGGCCAGCACAGTGCCCGCTCACCGGAACTAACCTCTGGGCCCAGCTGGGGCCCGCTGGCTGCCTGGCCATCCTCATGCTGTGTCCGAGCCATTGGCGTGTGGTCTCCTTCATACCCGCAGGGGCCTTGGTGGCCTCTCACTGGGCAGCTGCTCCCATCTGGGCTTCAGGAGGCCCCCTTTGATGTTGCCCTCATAGCTGCTGTGGCACAGGGGATGGCAGCAGCCAAGGATAAAGGAAACTACACTCATTTCCTCTGTGTGTTGGCATGTGGCACCACGGACCAAACAGGGTGGGGACAATGAAGCTGCCATCGTGTGTGGCCCTGGGGTTTCTTATCCGTTGGTTTGGTGCCAGCTTCAGGATGTGGGAAACACTGGAGGATTAACACAGCCCTAGGCCAATGCTGAGGTAGCAGCCCTGGAACAGAGATGGGGAGGCGGTACCCAGTACCTCTGTGGTCTGCTCATTCCAGAGTCCAGATTCTGCGACCTCCACCCACCTGCAAGGGAAAAGCTCAGTTAGAGAAAACACAGAGACAGGGAATCGGGATTGTACATAGGAAGGTGAGTCCTAAAGTTAGAGGAAAGTTTTGGAAGAAAGGGAAAGATCCAGGGAGACAGAGGTCAGTTGGTATAAAGGAGACAGTGGGAGTTGTCTCAGGATGGGTTGGTTGATCTGTCCATCCATGCCACTCATCCATGTAGGCATGCATATCATGTGTGCATGTACACTCCCATCCATAATCCATATATGTATCCAAGAATTCAAGCATCCGCCCACCCATCCATCCACCATCCATCCTTCATCCATCCATCCTTGATCTATCCATCCACCATCCATCCACCATCCATCCACCATCCATCCATCATCCATCCATCCATCCATCCATCCATCCATCCATCCATCCATCCATCCATGCATGCATATATATCTATCCATCTGTCCATCTGTCCAGCCACCCTGCCACATACCCACCCACTCCTCCACCCATGTACCCATCCCCTTAGAGACAATATAGTATGACAATGCAGGATGCTGCCACAGGATCTAGCAAATTTCCATGGCCGTTGGTGGCTGTCAGCCACTTTGTTACTGATTTGTGTAACCTCCAGCAAGCCTTCCCCAGCTGTGAGAGGGAGCTTGTGATGCTCAAGTGTCTGCAGAGGTCACTTGCAATTGAGGAATTGCAAGTCCATGTGGACATCCAGACAGAAGTACTTGAGGTTTGCCTTTTAGTTCAGGGATATGTGCTGGCTGGTCCCTGTGTCTACAGATGGACACAGCTGAGGCCTGCAGGCTGTGTGGGACCCACCTTGTTGGGCAGACCTGACGTGCAGGAGGCTGTCATCCCAGCAAGCTGCAGCTCCTGCCCTGCTGTGGGGCTTTGCATCCAGGAGCTGGTCCCTGCCACTCACCCACCCTTCCCTGGGAGGGAACACGCCTCAGTCTCCCTCCTCAGTGGGGTGGGAGGAACAGAAGCGTTGACAGCTTTCCACACACCCCAAACCCCAGGAGTCGGGAACTGCAGGAATACATGGAACTGTGCAGTTGGAGTAATTTGCTAATTTGATTAAGTAACACCCCCAGTCGGAGCCATGACATAAATACATTAGTGCGGGCTCCGGCCCCCAGCTCGGGTGGCGCAGCGAGTGGGCTGACTGGTGTAGTGAAGAAAAGACGCAGGGGAATCAGAGTCTAGGCGGGCAGCAGGGCGCCCCTCCACCCACAGGGCTTGGCTGCCCTCCTGCACCCTTGGGTGTGCAGAGGACCTGATGGGTCCTGGGCTGCCCCTGTGGCCTGATGACTTCGGGGGGTCTGAGATACCGCTCCATGGGCCAGTGTCTGTCAAGCCCCCTACCCCAGAGGGACAGGGGCAGGTCACTGTCCTCGGCTGCAGCATAGACCTCAGAGGATATTCCTTAGAAGTCTGCTGGAGTCTCAATCTCAGGACTGCACAGGGCAGCCTCCCCGCCATGCGCTCCACGGAGTGGCAGTTCTTTCTGCTGTGTCCCCAGGGCCTCCCCAGCTGTGGGGACCTCACAGGCCTCTTCCTTCCACTCTGGATGCCCGAGTCTCACCACAGGTGGTTTCTCTGTGGTGGTGTTGGTGACTTCCTTCCCTAGACTTGTGTTAGGCCCTGCCAGGGACAGAAAGCTGCGGGGCTCCCCTGACTGGAGACCCCCACCTGGCCAAGGCTCATTCGTCTCCAGGGACTGCAGCAGGGGCCAGAAGTATGACGCCTGCTGCCAGCCTGTGGAGCCCTACGGAGAGGAAGGCGGCCTGGGGTGAAGTGGCCAGTGCGGGTGAGGACCACAGAGATCTGGGTGTCATCATCATGCCATCTAAGGGGGACACAAGCACTCAGCCCTGCTCAGCTGGTCCTGCACGGCTCAGTGTTATATATATCTCAAACACAGAGAATGAAGTTTTCCTGGGAATCTCTCAAATTTTTAATGCTGGCAACAAATTCAATTTTTTAGAAAACCATTGTGCCAAACAAAATATGTTTGTGGGTGGGTCTGGCCGGCAGGCTGCTGGTTTGCAAATTATGGGAAGCTGACATTTTTCCCAAAAGTTTTTGTACATTTCCTTTTAGTGTCTTCTGTAATCCCAGGACTGGGATTACAGAATGCTGTTCCCATTTTACAGGTGAGGAAACTGAGTCCCGAGGGAGCTATGTTGGACAGTAAGTTAGTAGGGAGCTGGGTTGGGGACCCAGGTGACTACAGCTGAGAGCCCATGGCCTGCCATGACCTGATGGCTTCCCAGAGCTGCTCCAGCTGCACAGCAGCCTGCAGTGTCTGAGCCAACGGGAGCAGACAACTGTGGTTTTCTGCCCCACCCACCAGCCTGACCCACCCTCAGTGGCCAGCTGGTAACTGGTGGTCACCCAGCACCTTTTGCTGTGGCTGTGGGGCACGTGGCTGGAGGCTAGTACAGGTGTGAAGATTGTCCCAGGTTTCTGGACTCTTGTGTCCCCTTGCACTGAGAACATAATGGTGGTTGCACTGGGTCGCAAATCCAGAACAGAACCCAGGGGGGCCCCTTGTGGGCTGGGGGAGGGGTTTCCGTCTGGACCCCCTATAGCAGCTGAGTGTCATCCCGTGCCCTCCAGTCTGGTCCCATCAGTGTCTGAGAGGTCAGACAATCCCTGGCCACAGATACTTGGGTGGTGGGTGGGGAGGAGGCATTGCTGAGAAGGTGCACGGTGGAGCCCGAGGTACAGAAGGCCAGGAGTTCATGGCCGACCCCAGCACATGCTGGTCAGCAGGAAACCAGGTTCTGAGAAGCCAAGCGATTTCCTGGTTGACAGCCAGGGCCAGAATTTGAACTCAGGTCAGCTGGCTCCAAACCCAGGGATGCTGCCCCCTGCAAGACCTTGTGGGGCTCAGAGCCACTCAGGAATAGAGTGAATATGATGTGAGGTGAGGCTCCGTGTAGCTGAGGTGCTGTTAGCAATGGCTCCTTCCCTTTTGCCTGCCTCATCTTGCACATCTGTATAATGGGGAGATACGAGAGGCCAGCTCTAGTGCCTCGCAAATTTGTGTGCTCCAGGAGGCCTCTGGGATGGGCCTCAGCAGTCCTTCATCAGCTGCTGAAGACTGGGAGGAGTGGGAGGGGAGTGCCTTTCCTGTTAAAGCACAGGGATTTGTCAAGTTTGGGTGCTACTCTTTCGAAAATCAGGTTTTGTATCCTTTGGCTGAATGGATGCCATATCCTCATGTACTCCTTCCCTGACCCCCTGGGGCCTTCTCTACCTGGGAACGACTGGGAGAAGGACTCCCAGTTCTCTTGGATCCACACGGGGGCCTCAGGACCATTGCAGCTGTCTCTGAGCCCACCAGAGCTAGGGGCACAAGCTGGGGAGCCCATGAGCCCAGGCTGGGGTCATGCTAGCTCTGGAGGCCTCCAGGTGCGGTGATGGCGGTCCTGGGGCTGGGGCTGGGGCTGGGGCTGGGGGAGCCTGGGCTTGCCAGCGTCTGGCCTTCTGCAGATCATCCCAAGGCCGAGCGTTGTCCTGCTTAGGGCATCTTGTCTGCATCCCCTGGAGGGAGGCCAGGAGGAAGGGAGGGAGGGAGGAGGCAGGGAGGGTGTGCAGCCTGCGGGAGCCACTCAGGACTTGCACGTGCAGAGCAAGGATAGGAACTCCAGTGGGAGCTCTGTGTGTCTCAACTCCATTTATCCCGTGGGTACTGAAATTTTTCCTAAACTGCACAAGACGCTAGGGATGGTGGTTGGTTGCTCCTCCTTGGACCCACATGCCGCTGCCCGCCTTAGCTCCACAGCTCTGTGGCTTCCACAGGGCCAACCGTGGGTGCTGTGTCTGTCCGTGTCCACCCGCAGGCAGCCTGCCCTACGAGTACAAGATCGTGATCGCCGGCAACCATGAGCTGACCTTCGACCAGGAGTTCATGGCCGACCTCATCAAGCAGGATTTCTACTACTTCCCGTCTGTGTCGAAGCTGAAGCCCGAGAACTACGAGAACGTGCAGTCACTGCTGACCAACTGCATCTACTTGCAGGACTCGGAGGTCACTGTGCGGGGCTTCCGGATCTACGGCTCCCCATGGTGAGTGTGGTGGGTGCCCCTCCGAGAGGGACAGAGATAGTTGGGGGCTCCTGCCCTCATGAGGCTGGGGCACAGAGCTGAGCTGAGCGCCCCGGGAGTGGAGTGGTGGGGCTAGGAGCTCCAGATCATGGGGGGCAGGACATGAGCTCATGGCCTGCTGGGATGTTAGGCACAAGCCGGGCGAGGACCTTGCCAAAGGTCACACAGCCATGAAGGAGCAGAGCTGCGCTTCAACCCCAGCAGGCTGGCTCTGGCTTTCAGCCATTGTCCTGCAGCACGCGTGCCCTTCTCTATGCCAGTGTTCTCACCCTACACCAGGAGGTATGTGGTGTCAGGGGCCGGTCAGCCTGACTGAGAAAAGGCAGCTGGAATTGCCAGGGGTGCTAGATGCCTGGCTGCAGTGTAAGTGTGGCAGACGTCGAGGAAAACCAAACTCATGCTGAGCTCTGGGGATGCCGAGCCATCTGGCCTCTTTCTGAGCCTACCTGGCTGGGTGGCGGTGAGTGTGTCCATGGGAGGCCTGGTGATGATGGTGATGGTGGTGACAACAATAGCAGTGACAATTAAAACTGGCAATTGTGGTGGTGGTGACAGCGATGGCAGCAAACAAGGGCAATTGCAATGGGCTGAACCTGGGCCTGAAGGCTCCGGACCATTTTCTCTAATCTGTACTCAGCCCATGAAGACTGATTTATTGTTCCCATCTGTCATAGTCTCTTTGCTGAGACACAGCACTGGCACCTTAAAGGAGAGGTCTGTGTTGGCTTAGGTTGGCTGGCTTCAAGGAAGAAAGAACATGGAAGGTGTCATGGCTGCCAGAGGCAGAGGGAGGAGGGAGGGGCAAGGGAGGGAGCTGCGCCCACCCAGGCCACGCCCCGGTGGCCGGGTCTTCTATCCAGAGCCCACATCCTAGCAGCGGGTGAGCCATAAACCCCTCTAATCCAATCACCCTGCGAGACCCTGCCTATGCGTGCAAGAGGCTCTCGGGCGTCTGAGTTGAGCTGCCCCTTGGAGTCCCAGGTGCTAGCAGGGGTGGTGGTGGGGCGTACAGCCAGGAGGGAGGGACCACGTGCGCTTCAAGGTGTGGGGTGGTGGAGGAGGGCTTCCAGGAGCACATGAGCTGCTCTGAGCCTGGAGGGACGCAAGGGGCTCTCCTGGGCTAGAAGAGGTGGGCAGCAAATCTGGGACGCTTGTGGGATACCCTGGTCAATGCCACAGGGTGACAGCTGGGGGCTGGAGGCTTCCCTGAGCACCCAGAGCTAGTTGTCATCTCCCTGGTGCTCACAGAGCCCAGGGTCTCGATGAGACCCCTCTCCCCCCCAGCTTACTAGGCCCCAGACAAGGCCTGTGGTTTACTTGGAGTATAGTGAGCTTAACACTAAGGACAAGCAGGGGAGGAGAGACTGCTGACCTACTTCCCAGGAGCCCAGCTCGGGGAGAAATCCAGCGGGAAGCCTCTTAGAACAGGCCGCTGTGGACTAAACCCTGACTGTGCTGGGGAGACATGAACGAAGGGGAGGAAAGAGAGGCTCCAGTGAAGAGGAGAAGGGAGGGGTGCAGCTGGGTGCAGGCTCTGAGTACCAGACCACGAATCTGGTTTGGATCTCCTCGCCCAGGGGTTTACAACCCTCCTACCGCCCTTTAAAAAAAAAAAAAAAAAAAGTTGTGGGTCTGGAACCAAACAGCCCGAGCCTGAATCTTGGTTTCGCCTTTTGTGGGAGTGTGGGCAGTGTGATTTGGTGCTCTACGACTGAGATGTACCCCAGCCCTTTTTTATTTCTTATTTTTGAGAGTCTAAGATGCTGAGACTGGCTTCTAAGTTGCAACCCTCCTGCCTCAGTCTCCTGAGATTATTGTATACACCCCTGACTTGGTAAGAATAATTTTTGGATATGGGTATATCTCATGCAATATGTGGGACATGATCACAACAAAATTCATTTATTCTTTATCTGAAATCCAGATATAGCTGGGCGTGCTGTTTTTCATCTGGCATCCCTAAATCTGAAATTTTTAGTCCTGCTTGTTTCTTTTCTTTTATAATTTAATGGGACTTTGTGCTTTAGAGAAGTTCTGAGTTCATGAAAACTTGAGTGGAAGGCACAGAGATTTCCCACATACATCCTCCATCTGCCTGTTCCTTGAACTTTATAAAAATGGACACAATATAGTATGGCTTATTTTACAGTGTGAGGCCTAATGTTATTGCTTGTATTATTTTAAATATGTGTTTGTATTATGATGGTTCTTTTTTTTTTTCATTGCTTGGAATTTTTTTATCCATTGTACCCAAATCTAACCACCCTGGCTTGGAGCTATTAAAATTTCTGTTGCTATGAACAGTCGTGTACATGTCTCTTGGTGCACAGAAATGTGCGCTGTTAGACACACACACACACACACACTCACACACACACACTCACACACACACACACACACTCACACACACACTCACACACACAGCGGCATGGATTAGTGTGGCCATGTTTTTGACCATACAGGTCTTCAGTTTATATTTCAGAGTAGCTCTGCCAACCCATCCCTCCTACCTGGGATCCTCGCCAGCACTTGGTATTGTAGGGCTTCATCATTTTCTTCTGGCAGGCATGCGCACTGGTCGCAGTAGGCTCAGTTTGCATTCTCCTGATGTCCAGGGAGGCTGGGAATCGTCTGTGTGCTTCCTGCCAGCCTGATTTGCTCTTTTGTGTAGTATCTTTTTAACTACTTAAAAAGCTGCCTTTTTCTTATTGGCTCATAGCTTCTGTATGGCTTCTGACTGTGGTGGGAGTCCTTTGTCAGTAGCAAGTTTACAAACTTCCCTTCCTTGTGAACTGCCTTTCCCCTCTTTTAGCAGAGCTGTTGGGTAAACAGAAGCTCTTAACTTTAGTGGAATAAAAGTTTAGTGGTTCTCTTGATGGGAAGTACCTCCTGCGTGCTGTGGGGAGTCTTCCCTCCCCGGAGGTCATGCAGATGTGTTCCTGTTCTGTTTTCCAGTTCTGTTTGCCTTTATGATCAGGTGATGGACCTACTGGGACTGACAGTGCTCAGGGTGTGA
>PVKA01021738.1:28290-38309 GCA_004027165.1 Ctenomys sociabilis
GGGGTCCCACCAGGACTGAGAGTGCTGAGGGTGTGGGGAGGGGTCCCACCAGGACTGAGAGTGCTGAGGGTGTGGGGAGGGGTCCCACCAGGACTGACAGTGCTGAGGGTGTGGGGAGGGGTCCCACCAGGACTGACAGTGCTGAGGGTGTGGGGAGGGGTCCCACCAGGACTGAGAGTGCTGAGGGTGTGAAGTGGGTTCTCATTTAGGATGCTTGCATGTGGATACTACTTAGGTTATCATATTGCTGAAAAAGGCTGCCGCCTGCTCTGGAGGTGGGCGCTCTGCACTGCCCTCTTTTTCTACACTAGGGCTGTCTGGACTTCTCACTCTCAGTCTACTAGGTGGCAGGACCACTCTGCTTAATTGCTTTAACAGTTGATTTGCCTTGTACTTCATCTGCCTGCCAGGACACTCAAGGCTGCACAAGGCTGAAGACCTGAATCCTTCTTTTTCCCCTCTAATCTCTCTGGACCTAACTCCAGTGCCTGGTACAGTATCTGGCTTATTGCAATAAGCATTTGTTGAGTGAATACATGAATGTCTGGGCTGATGTCAGCCTTTGGGGACTCAGCTGACACTCAGGCTATTCTCTGGTGAGTCTTCAGTGTGAACTTCTGCCTGTCACCTCCTATCAGACCTGCCACCAAATTCTGGACCCCTGGGTCCTGCTCTCCTCCATGCCATACACAAACAAGGCCTGATCAAGTGTCCTCCTCATTCACCACACCCCTGCCCTCCTCAGCACCCCCTTTCCATGGATCCAGGCCTGTCTGCTTCCCTGTGTGGGTTTCACCCCCCTAGGAAGGGCTAAGTCTCATAAAGGCCCTGTGTTTGTGCTGGCACCTTCCTGGGGTGCCATGGCTGCAGGACTCAGGGCAGCCGTTTCTCTCCCTGGTCCCTGGGGCACCCTCGGTGCTGAGCCTTTCCTTGTGGATGGCAGCTTAGGGAATGGGGCCAGAACCAACTGTAGGAGATGAGGGCGAACTCAGCTGTTACAAAACCCGAAGTGTTAAAAAAAAAATCCCATATACATACTGTATTCATTTATGGGATTTGGATGCATTTTTGTTCTCATTTAACTGAAAATGGCCTTGATTTAAAAAAAAAAAAAGAAAGAAAAAGAGTGAAGGAGAGTGGAATTGGCACACAGCGGGTCCATCTGGTCTAATTACTTCTGGTATTTTGAAAGAAGAAATCTAAACCTGCTGAGACATTAAAGTTTGAGAAGTGGCTGCTGGGCCCGTTGCTGGGTTTCGGGGCTCTTGATCTGGATTCTGGGCTTGGGCTGCAGGCCTGGACTTCGGGCTAGGTAGGGGCCCCTGCACCTCTCTCCAGGAGCCTGGGGCCTGCAGGACTGTCCCCTTAAGGAAGTAAGGGCTGTGCAAGACCCCACTGAGAACACAGCCTGAGGCCAGCTATGACCTGGCCAGACTCCTGGCTTTTGTGAGTTGATAGTAACAGTCTCCTGGCCCTTAGGATTCAGGGAGGTTGGGAGTCTTACTTAGTTTCGTGTGGCCAGGGCACAATGCCTGGTACCCACAAATCAAAGAAGGAGAGGTTTGGCCTAACAGTGTGTCGAGGTTTCAGCCCAGCTGGCTGCTGTAAAGCAGGGCAGCAGGGCAGAGTGGAAACAGTCCGTGGCAGGGCAGCAGGAAGCAGGGAGAGATCGAGGGAGGAGGAGGGAGATGCACCTTCAGGCACCGCCCCCAGTGACCCCCGACTCCCACCAGGCTTCACCTTCCACCCTCACATGTAGCTCTAAACTCATTGGTAGATTGGTCCAGCGATGACTATCACACCCTGTGATCCAGTCACCCTCACACCAAAGACCCATCTATGAGCCCATGCGGCTTAGGGGGGACATCCAGGTAGAAACTGTAGCATCAGGGCTGGGGAGATGGCTCAGTGGAATAAGCGCTTCCCCGGCAAGTGCAAGGGCCTGAGTTCAATCCCCAGTTCCGCCAAAAAAAAAAAATTACTAACTTTAGCCGGGCATGGTGGCGCATGCCTGTAATCCCAGCACTCGGGAGGCTGAGGCAGGAGGATTGTTGTGAGTTCGAGACCAGCCTGAGCTACAAAGTGAGCTTAAGGCCAGCCTGAACTGCACAGTGAGACCCTGTCTCAAAAAGACAAAAAAAAAAAAAAAAAAAAAAAAGAAACTGTAGCATCAGGTGTGGGCATGGTTTGGTACATAGTAGGCCCTCACCTCCTACTGTGTGCTATCATCAGTCAGAGATAGTGGGCAGCAGAGGTAGAGCTGGCCTCTCAGGTATGGGACTGTAGGGCTAGTGGGACCGGGAGGGTGCTTGGCTGGGTGCTGGCGTGGACCCTTGATGTCTTCTTTTTCTTCCTCCTTGTGCACTGAGTGGGCCTGATGTGTGTGCTGGGGCAGGAGCGGAGCAGCTGGGGAGCTGCAAGTGTGTGCTGTGCTCTGACATGGTGTGGGGATGCCTGTCGATGTGACTCTGTGGTAGGAAGAGCCATCGCGCCACTGTCCTGCAGGTTCCGTGCCTCAGCTGCTCAAGTCTTCCAAATGTCAGTGAGGCCTGACGCTTCCGCCCCTTGAGTGGACGAGCCGACTGAGCTCCACGAAGCCAGGTGACCCGCTTATGAAAGATCTCAGGGAGAAATCAAGGCCAGGCGGGCTGGGGACGGAGGGGCAGAGCCTGCTAAGGACTACGTCCAGCACGGTGTCAGGGCGCCCTTGAGGTTATGTGCACTTCAGAAGGGGTGGCAGCAGAGCCCCGCACCTCTTTGGTGCCTCTTGTAGTATATGACTGAGGTCCTAGGTATGATGTAGGCCAGGCAGTTCCTGACTGGCTGGGAGGGATCCTGCCAGTGCCGCAACAGCCCTGCAGGCCTGGTTGTCACTGGCCACTTGCTGACAGGGCAGCAGTGAGGCCAGCTCTGCCTGTCTGGCCATGTGGTTTCAGGGTACCCTGCCATGCCCCCTTCCTGGGAGGTGCTCTCCCCTTAATGGCCTTGGTTGCCCCTTCTGGCTTTAGTTGCTAGGCCTCCTATTTCCTCAGTCTCTGCTCTTCTAAAGCACTGTTTGCGACATGTTGTCTGGTGTTTCCAGGCCTCCTAGTTGGGGCTAGGGCCTCCCTATTCATTCGGGGGTGACACCAAGACTGCCCTGATTGCCATATACGGAAGCCCATGCCCTGCCGCCTCCTGTGAGCTGTTCTACCTAATTGTCCGTTTAATCCACTGGGTGACAGGCAGGACGGGGTCCTTTCCATTGCATTTCTTAGAAGTCGAGAGAGGCCCCAGGCTGTCAGGGACTGGCCGTAGATCTCAGCCTGAGGGAGAGGCAGCATCTGCTTGCTGCAGGTGTGGGCAGCTCAACTTGGCCCCCTAAAGTCCCCTGGTGGATATTGGAACCGGGAAGAGCTGGGCCTTGGGCTCAGGGTCCTGTGGCTGCATGATGAATGCCTCTGGAGCCTGTCCTGTCCGAGCCTGTCCTGTCTGAGCCTGTCCTGTGGGGTGCAGGGAGCTGGAGGTCAGTCTTTGCCAAAGTCTCCAGGGGGTTCCCTGCTGTCCTCTCTCCAGCCCGAGGTACACGAGCATGAAGCCTGTCCTGCAGGGACTAGGAAGTCACACCGGAGCCAGGGACATGGGGTTAGTGGCCCCCAGCAACCTAGAACACCCCCTATGAGTGGCCCCACAGCAGCTCTGTCCCCCGACTCCCATGGGGTCCCTTGAGAGATGAGTCCAGTGCTCTGTCGCATGGGTGACAGATCGGGGCAGCGACAGAAGTGCTCAGCGCCGGGCCCTTGCTGCTCTGCCACTTTGCACACTCACCGCACAGTGCACCTGCACCTTCACTCACATGCACACACATGTGCACACACACAGACACTGCACGCTCATGCAGCATGTGCTCACACACATTCTTGCACACACTGACACACATGGGCACACTCACAATAGTCGCCTCCCATCCACACACATTACAGACGCTCGTGTTCACACCCGCCTTCTCACTCTTACTCGTGTGCTCACACGTGCACACATTTACACACGCACCCCTGCATACACACCCTCCCCTCCTGGGACTCATCACCCAGCCCCTCGCACTGCTCAGATCCCCTGCTTCTGCATGCATGCACGCAACCACCCCCCGCTCTCCATCGGATCAATGTTGGAAATGAATTGTCTGCTTTCTCCGCCCTGCACAGCCCTAGCCAAACAAAAGATGAATGGTTGTGCACATGGGAAGGGTGGGAGATTGGTCAGGAGTGGCAGAGGACCCACCTGTCTGTGCCTGGTGAGAGAGTGACCTGAGGACACCCTTGACACTGGACACCACACATCTCGGCCCCTGGGGCCCCATGGCACCCTGGTCATCACCTCCCTGTCTCTCAGCCCCAGGACTACAGAAAGGAGCACAAGGCAGACCTCTCCCCAGAGCTGGGTGGGAGACAGTGGGTGTCTCCAGGACAGGAAGCGTGGGTGCAGGTGTGCAGTCCTTGGAGTCCTGGGCCTGACCCTGGCCAGTTTCTTGCACTACAGAACAGTGTGTGGCCTCACTGGACACTGGGAAGTCTGAGGAGGGACTTAGGGCAGTGACAGGTGTCATCCTTGCCTAGAAGTGGACTGAAGAAGCCTGGTTTCTTTGTGTGTGCGGGGCCGGGCAGGCCAAGCAAATGGGTGAGGGCAGGAGGTAGAGGGGCTGACATGGTGGCAGCTCTAGATGGGCTCTTCTGAGAGTTTGTGGACGCTGTGCCAGACAAGTGGCCAGGACAGTCTGTGTCTCTGCTCTCCTTCTGTAGGATGCAGACATCAGAGGTTGTCCAGAAGGGGAGCAGAGCAGCCAGCCGCTGTAAGTGGCCTTCACTCCTCTCCTACGGGCTTCCTGCCTGGGAAGTGTGTGCCTGGGCTAGCAGGGGAGGTTTCTGGGGGTCAGGGTGCTGCAGAGGGTGTGGCATCCTGGGGCTGGGTTTGCCTAGGGAACCTCTTGGGTGAAACGGGCACAGAGGACACCCAGCTGGCAGGAGGACTTCTCATTCATTTGGTTGCTTAGTCTTGGGACCTGACCACCAGTTTTTGGGCTCTGGTTGCCACCAGGAGGGTGCAAAGAGGGAGAGGTAATGTGTCATTCTTCCCACCTGCCTAGTAGGTAGAGTATCTGCCTCCTCATTCATTTATTCATTCATTCATACCTTGAGCAAATGTTTCCAGAAACCCATATGGGCCCAGACCCCGTCTCTTGGGCATGAGGAACTTATGGGCAGTTCTGACCTGGGCCAGCCTGGAGGGTCCAGAACAGGGCACCTGGGGTGGGGAGCAGCTTCTTGTGCCTTGGGAGAGACGATCAGGGGGCATTACAGGAAGAGGTGGCCTTAATGACCACGAGGAGAAGCCAAGGATTTCAGACGAGGGTGGGCCTGGCTGTGCGTAGGGGATGAAAAGTGACTGTGGAGACACTAGGTGAACTGTACAGGGCGTCTGGGCAGCATTGGCTGAAGGGTGGGCTGGGCAGAGTGGCTGGAAGTCGCCCTAGGGCAAGCACATGTGCTGCCCACCCCAGGTCCTCCCTGCATCTGCTCCTGGTGTGCACACCGCTGCAGGAGCCTGGAGCTCCCATCCAAGTCCTTCTTGTTGGCTTCTCCATGCTGCCATTTTCTGGTCCCTGAGACTAAGCTTCGTCCCGCGAGCCAGCATAAGTCTGTGTGGCCACAGCTGCCCGGGGGGCTGTGCCGAGAAGGGTTTCACTGGGGTGAAGGGAAGCATGCTGGCCCTGCAGCCAGCACTTGGGTCCCAGCCCTGGCTGCGTCTCAGTCACTCACCCAGCCTCATCTAAGGGAGACAGTGAGGCAGGGATGGGTACAAGGGCTTGGCTGCTGTTGGGGAGGTCTTCTGGGTGTGCGTGTGTGGGGTCCCTTCCAAGTCCCCTCGGTGTCCTGTATGGTGGGTCCCCACCTAGGGCTTACATTCTGGCCCAGATGTGCCCCTGGAACCAGCCTGGGGCAATCCCGCATGGCCCTGGGCCTGACGATGGCAGGTAGCAGGGGCCAAACAGGGGTGGCTGGACCCGGGCTTCACCCTGGGAAGACCAAGACCTTGAGCGGGCGGGCCTTGCTTTTGTCACTTGCTGTCTGTGAGATTCCCACTCCTCACCTGCTGTGAGAGCGCCCGGGATGCACGCTTGAGGGTCGCGCTGCATCATGATTGGCGGTGAAGAGGTCATTTATATTGGCTAAGCGGGCTTAATTAGGCTAGATCGGGAGGCTTCCATCCACACACAGAGAAGCTGCTAAGGGGTTAACCTCTGAGAGATCACATTGTATTCAGTGCTCTGTTAAAGTTTGAATTAATTTTTCCCATGGGTTTGTTCACATTCTAATTTTCAACTAAATGAGACATCTGTTTCAGAAAAGGAAAATTTGCTCTGGTTGTCATGGCAACTATCATTCTGTAAGAAAATTATTCCAATGGTTACTTTAGAACAGAAAGACAGAAATTCAGGACATAAAGCCACCTCCCGTTACTCAGTGGGAATTTTGATTCACCCCCTTAGGGCCACAAGGTGCCAGGGCCAGCAGCGGGTGCAGGGCGGGTGGGTGTCGGCATGGCAGGGCCCGGCGGCCCCAGCGGCGTGCGTGGTGGCAGCTGGTCCTGGGCCCTGGGGCACCCAGCTTTGAGCTCCGAGGTTCACAGTGCTCAGGCCATGGGTGGTGGCGCCTTGGCTGGCAGGCCCCTGAGGGCCCCGGGGGCCTATCCCAGTGACTGACCTCAGACGCCAGGCCTTGAGGAACATGGAGGGACCTTTCACCTTTAGGGCAGCTAGGAGGACACAGACCCCACCCAAGGCCGGCTCAGAGCCGCCTTCTGGAAGCTCTGCCAAGGGAGCCGCCTCTCCCTGCCACTCGGACGCTAAGGAAGCTGAACATCCCCTCGTGTTGAGGAACTCTGCGTTGGGGTCATGTCACAGAGAGCAGGCCAGGCTCTCTGGTTGTCCCCACCTGCCCTGTGTCTGGGAGTGGGTGCAGCGTCCAGCAAGCCAGGCTCTCTCTGCTCTGAGGTTGAGAACCACAGACGCTGGCCTCTTGAGGGCAGGACCTGTGAGGAACCAGACCAGACCATCTGATGCCAGCTTTGGTGGCCTCTCTACACATCTGATGGGGGCAAGGCGGTCCGTAGCCTTCCAGGATCTATGACACTGCTGCCAGTGGCCCCCACACCCAGAGGGACCTGCAGATAAGGTGACTGGTGCTCCCATACCTTTGGGATATTCTCATGGCCCCATGGATGGGTGGAACAAAGGGGGTGGGGAGGGGAAAGTGGAGAGGCGGCCGTGGGAAGGTTGCGAGTGGCTGCTCCAGGACCAGATTCTCCACTCACTATGCCCTGGACTGCTGTGCAATGCCGGGGAGTAGAACGACCTCTCTGGGCAGCCCCAGAGGTGGGTACATCCAGCTTCCCAGGATTCCAGATCCTGTGTTTCCAAGAAGCAGGCTGGATGTTATGACCCCAGAGCACAGCTCCTTAGCATTGGGTGATGTGAAGCTGGGACATTCAGGGGCTCCCTAGGGTCAGCTGCTTAGGGGACATGGGGTTTTTGACATGGTTTCTAAGTGTCCCCCAAACTGCTCTGGCAGAGCCTCCTGCACAATGACAGTCGCCATCTCCCCCACACTGGCGAGGCCTTGTCCTGTCTGATAAATATTTGATTAGAATTTTGAAAAACGGAGCTTGTGTTTGGAAGCCCGTGCCAGAGACACACTGTTCCTTTCCTGCTGGCTGGCAGGGCTGGGACTCCCGGGAGGACCCCGAGTGGCTTTGGCTGTGCAGCCCCGCTCAACGTGTGGGGACAGACTCAGCTTGAGGAGCCGGGAGTGGAGCCGGCCGTGAGGCCTAGTGTGGTCGGGTCCCTTGGATGGGAGCTGCGGGCGCCAGCAGGACTGCGGGGGGAGGGACCTTCCCTTGTGAGCCGGACGCCCGCGCTGTCTGCTTTAGCAGGAATACATTGAGCAGAGAAGGCTCCACTTCCTACTCTGTTGTGTTGTGATGTTTTCTTAACATTTTTTCCTTTTAAAAAAAAATAGTGTTGCTCCCATCAAAATGCAAAGTGAACACCCTGCCCCGGGCCAAAGTTTTGTCTCCTAATTCACCTGGTGGTGCTGGGAGGGGTCTGTGGGGACCACGGTGATGATGACTGTGGTGGCTGAGTGCTTGGACCTGTGGCTTCGTGCACTGCGGTCACTGTGCTCTTTCCAGGGACCGGGGGTCTGCGTGGGTAATGTGGTCTCACACCAGGCCTTGCGCTGGTCCAGGGCCTCTCCACACCCATTCTACGTTTGTCTGCCCTTCTCTGGGTTGGCGTCTAAGAAGCAGAAGGACTTGTGACCCTGAGCCATAATCTGCCCTGCTGTACAAGCCCTGGTCCCAGGGGAGGGCTACAGGCTCAGTGGGAGGGGTAGAGTATCCAGTCCAGGTTAGGCTATTGTGCCTCTGCTGGCCCTTTGTGTTCCTGTGGGTGCCTCCATTTCTCTCTCTGAACTGCCATCTTCTTGTCCAGGGCCTGCCAGCGTGGGGTGCTGTCATGGTTCTCATTCCACGGAACCCCTGGAGGCTCCACACAGGTGCAGTGGGTGGTAGGGCCTTTGGGTTAACAGTTAGGGTTGTCATCAGCTGTTCCACAGGGGACTTAGGTGGGAGCCCTGGACATGTGGGGGGCCTTCAGGACAAGGCTTGGCCACACTCAGTCACAGTGTGCACAGGCGGGAGAGCAGTCGTAAGGACCAGATCCCAGCACCGCCTCCTCTCTGAGAGCCGCGGGCTCCTCTTCTGGACAACTCGAGCCCTTAATGAACAGGGTGCTTGTCACTGTGGGGTGCATTCGCTCTGTCATGTACTCCAACAGGGCCTGCATGAAAGGAACTGTGTGGACATGCTGGAGACATTTTCTGTTTTCTAACCCGTGGTCTCAATTTCCTCACACACAAAACAAAGAAGACCTATCTGGTCCATCTCACTATGGGGGGTGGATGTCCCAGGGTGGCAGTGATGCTGAGGGTGATTGTATTAGTGTGCAAGGCTGAGTAACAACCATCACCACCGATGGAAATGTGTTGTGACACAGTTCTGCAGGCGAGAAGTCTAAAGAAGTTCTCCAGGCCTTTCCTGGCTTCTGGGGGCTGATTAGAATCCTTGGCATTCCTTGGCTTCTTGAAGTGTTACCCAGTCTCTCTGTCCCTCCCTGCATTGTCACACACTGTACGTCTTCAGCCCATGTCTCTCTTTCACATGGACTTAGGGCCTGTTGTAATGCAGCACAACCTACTTGTACCCTCATTGCATCGGAAAGGGCCCTGTTTCTAATAAGACCATGTTCATAGCACTGGAGTTTAGCCAAGTACCTATGGGCAGTGCAACTGGACCCACAATGGTAAGGGTGATAATGGCAGCAGTGCGGATGGTGGTGGTGAGGGTGACCGTGTTTTAGCTGCTGTAAGAAAATACTTTTAGACAGAACGCAGCTTCTGAATGATAGACACTTAGTCCTCATGATCTGGAGGCTGGAAGTCCGGACCCAGGCACTGGCTCTCAGTCTCTTGGTCTGTGGAGGGCGTCTTCTTGCTGCCTCCCATTGGGAGAGCTGAGGGTCTTGTGCTGGCCTCTTCCAGCGGGCGGGGGGCGGGCACTAATCTCATCCATGAAGGCTCCTCCCTCACCATCCAGTCACCTCCCAGGGCCTACTTCCTTCTGTCGTTGCCTTGTTGGTTTGGCTCTCAATGTAGGAATCCTGGACAGACACAAACATATAGACCACAGTGGTGCCAGCATTGGTGGTAGTCGTGTTAGTGATGACAATAGTGATGGTGACAGTGGTGATGGTGGTCATGGTGGTGATGTCTACGATGGTGATGGTCACGGTGGTGGTGGATGGTCATGATGGTGGTGATGATCATGGTGGTGGTGGTGGTGATGGTGGTGGTGGTGGTGGTGGTGATGGTCATGGTGGTGGTGGTGGTGATGGTCATGGTGATGGTCATGGTGGTGGTGATGGC
>PVKA01021739.1:0-38208 GCA_004027165.1 Ctenomys sociabilis
GAAATTAAAGAAGTGAACAAATATATGAAAAAATGCTCCACATCGCTAGCCATTCGTGAAATGCAAATAAAAACAACACTGAGATACCATCTCACTCCAGAAAGAATGGCTATCATAAGGAAATCAACCAACAACAAATGTTGGAGAGGTTGTGGGGAAAAGGGAACACTTCTCCACTGCTGGTGGGAATGTAGACTGAATATCTTTAATTTATTTTATTATCCTTTAATTCTTTTATATATATTTTACATAGACATGATACATTGAAGTATATATTAAATTATTCATATTTATATTGAATTCTTCCTGTTCTAATACAAAAGTATAACTTCCTTCTTTGCTCCTTTTTTGGGGTGAGGGAATCAAACTCAGGACCTTCCGCTTGTCAGGCAGGCATCTATGCTTCTGAACTATCTGCCCAGCCTTTCCTACTTTGGATAACATATTTAGCCTGAAATTCTGTTATCATATTTAGCTTCCCTGCATTAGTATAGGAGCTGGTCTGTCCATAACTCTTCATGCCTGTTTAATTCATACATCTCAAGAGATTTTAGATATACAATTCTTTAAAGTTTCAAGGTTATATTTGTTTTTCACTTAAAACAGGTAAAACTTCAACAACTTATATTTATAAATTGATTATAATAATTAAAAAGGAATGAGAGGCATTTACAATATAAAGATTATTTTATCAGTAATAACAATATCAAATTCCAATTGACCAATAATGAAATGAAATAAGTTTTGTCATCGAATGTGTGCTATTCAAAAGAAAATGGTGAATGTCAAGTACAAATCATGGGGCCAGGGGGACAGCTCAGTAGAATAAGTGCTTACCTGGCAAGCAAAGGCACCTGAGTTCAACCCCCAGTTCCACCAAAAAAAAAAAAAAGCAAATCATTATAAAGTACTCCTAACTAAATACGATGTCCTTATATTTTACTTGCTTTGTAATGGTATGTTTTTATTGTGAAGCTTTTTATTTTGCTTGGGTTCCTCTCTCTCTCTTACTAACTCCTTGATGTGTAACTGAAGGTACCTCTTGAAAGATCAAACAACGAGGCAGCCGAAGCCAGGCAGAACCTGACCAGACACACCGATCCGAGTAAAGGCAGACTTATTGGAAGCTCACCCGGAGGTGGAAGCTCACTCCTCAGAGTCTCAGTCTCATGGAGAAGCTTATCACATTGGTTTTCCTCATGGGAACTCAGCTTTCCTCATCCCTGGAGGAGTTCAGAACCTCACTGTTGCTGAGGATGGCTGTGGTACTTTTGGGGAGCTCTGTGTTGCTTCCTATCTCCATTTTAGATCCCTCAGCCTGTTAGCACAGATCATTCATCCCACTGGCATAGACTTTCTAGCCCCACCACTGACCTTTGGGCCTTTCCTGCACTTCTTGTATATGATTCTTGAGTGATTCATTACAAAATAATATTATAAAATGTGTCCTGCACTATACTGTTCACCTTGCAAAAACCTCAAATCACTATACTACTTCTATGGGTAGAAAAATAACTTTCATAAGGTGATAGATCCGGACTCAAAGTTCCCCAGGCACCCTGCCTCCAAACTCTGTCCCCCTTGGTCCCACTCAGAGCCAAACCCAAAAACCACAGAATAGGCCCACCTGACTCTGATTCAACCACAAGGAAGACAATAATGTCCACCTGCTACCTGGCTGTTCCAGCCCACAACCATCCTCCCATAAAGTCTCCCACCCGCTTTGTTCAGTGCTGCCTTGGTCTGCAAGACAGCCCTCCGAGTGAGCTTCCACCTCCGGGTGAGCTTCCAATAAGTCTGCCTTTACTCGGATCGGTGTGTCTCCTCTGGAGACAGGAAGCGATGCTGAAGGTGAGGACCAAAGCTTCTCCAAAGTTCACCAGGAAAGCCAGCACGACAGGGTCACCCATCAGAACAGCCCAAAAGAACTAGCAGCTTCCAAAAGCTGCAACTGCTTCTGCAAACAGCATCTCTGACAGCATTTTGGCAGCAAACTGTTCTGCCTTTACGCTGCTGGGAACAGTCCTCAGGCGGGCCTCCCGCACCCAGCACCATGCTAATTCATTTCAGGTGGGGTGTAAGAAGCTGGCCTCTAGTTAGCTGTGCACAACAAGTACTAAGAAATTCTCAAAGGTTTTCTGGAGCAATGTATCTAAATTTTATTCTAATTTACATTATTTTCTGAGTTCTTATATCTGTTTCTGTATTTAATAAAAATTTCATGGAGAAGAATGAAACATCATGCTATAATTCTATCCTGAATTACCATGAATCAAAACTGTGACTATTTTGTCTATGTATTTCCAAGTATTCTAATTGCATATACTGAGAATGAAGAATAAATATTGCCATGAAAATCAATGAATAGGTAAAAATGTTTACATCTAAATATTACAACATGCATGTTGCCTTTACATTACTCACTTGAATTTATATTATTATTCATATATTCATATTTACATATTATTCATTTGAATTTAACTCAAGACACTTTAAGATAATTCTGAAAAGAGAGTGGCAGTTGCTTAATCATTCTTGAATCGTTTTGATTTTACACCCACATGGGTAGAACATATGAAAGGAAACAATGAAACTTGACAATATTTTAAATAAACTGAGTGCGAAGGTTTCCCAAGAAGCATCCACTTAAACACTAATCTGACAGTGGGGACACACTGCCCACAATCACAAGCCCACAGACCCGAAAAATTACTTCATTAGCAATTGATTACCTTTTCGGGAAGGAGGTAGAGTTCAGATTAGACTCCTTTAAGAGCAATAATGAAAACAATAAGAACTGAAGGAGGCTGGGGAAAGGAAATTGGGAAAGAAAGAATAAGATAAAGTTATTAAATGTTTAAACACTTTCAAAAGCAAATTCTGTGTAATTAAATCTAATTGAATAAAGGATATCAAGAAGACTGAAGCAAGAACCCAAGTGGACTCTTTCCTTTGGCTCTATTACAGAAAAGAAATCCTTTGACAGGGAATACCTCTTCAGTAGAAAAGCATTCATGAAAGCCCACGAGCTTTAGTGAAACATTTCTGGTAATAACCTGTCAGAGGAAAGTGGTGTGGCTGTTAGGTAGCTGTGCCAATATGTTCCAGCTTCTCACAGAATATTTTGCTGAGATATACAGTGTTTTCAGGCTTTCACAGGCGAGGAAAATGGACTGAAAGGATTTCAAAAATTAGGCAGTCACATTCTTACCTTAATATTAAATTTGAAAACATTTATTTCTATGACATTTTTCCATTTCTTTAATCAACATTAAGTGCTTTTATTAATTGAGGGAACAATTATCATCTTATTTTTTCAGTTGATCCATATAGTATTTGGCAGTTGTGCAATTTGTGTGGATTAACATATGATACCTCTTTAAAACTAAGCTACTATGAATAAATAAATAAATAAATAAATAAAACTAAGCTGCTTTACTGCCACCTGTTGGTAAAACATCATAATAATATGGAAATCTAAAATTACTGAATGAATCTTTGAGCTATTCAAAGTAGAACTCAAAAACTGTAAGCTATACTTCTGATAGGGGCACGTGCCTATTTCCTAGTAAATGCATTCCTACACTTCTCAGAACCAGTGACATGTAATCTCACTTACCTGGAGTAGACTTTACTCAAAAAGGATCTTTCATTGATTATATTTGAGTCTTTGAGTCACTCATAGTGCAAGAAACTGGCTAGGAAACAGAGCCACAGAGTAAGAATTTGACTGTGGTGTCCAACCCTGTCTGAAATAAAAAGAAAGAAACGAAGGAGGAAGAAAAAAATCAGAGAGAGAGAGAGAGAGAGAGAGAGAGAGAGAGAGAGAGAGAGAGAAAGAGAGAGAGAGAGGAGAAAGAAGGAAGGGCAAAAACTGGTTCTTGGGTCAGGGGAGTCTGTACTAGATTAAGTGACAGGACTCAGAGTCCTATCTCTGAGCTGGAATTCCATAATGCCTCTTCCTATAGAAAACCATAGTCTTGGGATCGGCCATGGAGCTGGGCCATAGAGGAAGACCAAAATTCTGTTACTGTGAGTCAAGGCAAGATATTTTATGTGCACAACTGAACACTTTTGAATTTGTGAAGTGTCAGAGAAATTTTATCAAGCAAAATTTATGTAAGAGCTCAATTTAGCTACAAGATTCAGGGTGAGGGAGAGATAGGATAGCTGAGCAAAGCCTTCTGTGACCACTGCACTGTTTATCTGTGGAAAAACCTGGAAACCTTGAGGTCCCGTGTTCCTTCCAAAGTACCCTTCCACACTTTGGATGTTTTTACTGTCTATGTTGTAAAATAATATTGAAAGTAGATACAAATTTTCACAGAACAATCATTTCTAGAATAAGTAACCTATGAAAACAAGTGTGATGTATTAAAAGCACGGTTTTTAGACACAAGGGAAAGTTCAATGTTTGAATATGTAGGTGGAAAGAAGCTTACATATTACTATGAAAATATTAGTATAGTGCTGTCTAGTTGTTCCCCCAAAGCCTCATGTAGTCACTGGGCAGGCTTCTAGACTTTGTGATTAATTTATAATCCCATGCTGGGATTACGGGTGTGAGTTCTTCTGGGATCATGGGTGTGAGTGCTACATCCATGGATAGCCTGAATGCAAAATAAGGAAGGAGAGGTGCTTGCTTTCTGGTACCACTGCTGCTGCTGCTCCTGCAAGAGTTTCTGCTCTTGCTGTTTTCCATCGCTGTGAACTGCTGCCCTCTGCATGTTCCACCCTTCCTTGGTGCCAGCTGAGTATGGACTGACACCTCCACTGTGAGCTAAATAGACTTGTTCTTCCTTAATTTTGGATGTTGAGTATTTTGTTCCAGCAACAAGAGAAAAGTAACCAAGACACCTGGCATATTAATCAGATACTACTTAATCCATACATTATCATTGCCCTGGAATATAAGTACTAGACAGAATTACAATTTATTTATTTAAGAAAGTATGCAACAAATCTATTGTAAAATTTTGAAATATGGCTTCTTTCCTCATTTAAGAAGCCAAAGTTACAGACCTGTAGAAACAGAGGAGAAAATTATATGGGGAATTTACCTTTTCTTTTTGCATTTAATTTTGATTTGGTTATCATGTGTTCATTTTATGTTAAATATGTTGTTTGAAATTTTCATAGATTAATATAGCATAAACAGTGCTGATAAAATCCAAGAGTGGGGACTGGGAAGATAGCTCAGTGGCCTAAGAGCCACCTGGCAAACACAGGGTCTGAGTTCTATCCCTGATGCCACATGCTGAGCCACCCTGGAACCCAGGGAGCACTGTGCTGGCACTGAAACTGGACATGCTGGTGCATGCCTGTAATCTGAGCACTAATGAGGCTGAGACAAGAAGATCTCTATGAGTCTGAATTGTGTAGCAAGACCCTGTATCAAATAAATAAATAAATTTAACAATAAATTTTAAAAATCCAGCAGTGGGGAATTTTGAGAGAAAAAGATGGAGAAGAAATTCTGTTGGGAGAAAGTAAAAAGTAAGGAAAAAAGAAAGATAATTATGCTAGGGAGACTATATGATATTTACACATGTGTGTCTGGTTTATTTCACTTATGAGTATATGTTCAAGTGGCATCCACTTCAGTATAAATGCTTCGAACTTATCATTCTTAATAGCTGAGTAATACTCCATTATATAGAAATACAAATAGAAATGTACAACAACAACTAAAAACAATTGAGTCAGATAAGGCAAGTGAATGGCATATGCTGCAGGGTACTAATCAGCTTTTCTTCTGGATGATTAACAACCTAAGTGCACAGATCAAAATTGTTGAAATAGAAGAGCCGCAAGGCCAGTCAACATTTTGGCTCTAGCCTTTCAAGGTCAGCAAAGACTCAGGACATAGGAGAACCTGTACTGCAACATAATGAAACTCAGTTGAGCCCCAAATTTTCTGAACAAAGAGATTATGGAGACACAGAGGAAAGAGATCAAAGTTCTATAGTGTGCCTGGGGAGTCACATGGAGAGAAAACTTTCTCTCAGGCTCTCACAGAGCAAACTGGTCAAGCATTGGCCGTGACTCATCCACATGGATGACACAGACACAGGATCTACAGAATAAGGTGCAGGATTACAAGATAAACCCTGAGGGGACGTCACTGACCTCATCAGAAACAAAAACTACATGTTTTGGTATATAGGTCTTGCTCTATCTAGGTCTTAACCATCCAGCAGAAAAGTATAAAAATGAGGTATACAATGCGGGGCCATAATAATAAGTTGAGCTGTAAATGGCTATGGTTGACAACTTCTTCAGATAACTCACTATTGTTGTAGAATGCTGGACTGTGTTGGATTGTGTCATCGAGTTCAGGCACCTAAATTAGTTTAATGATGATGGAGTGCCCATCTTTGACAGGTATAGACAACGGAATGGATATAGAAAGGAAGAACCATGATGTGTGTGTGTGGACAGTGCTTTTGGGATAGATACGCCATGCTTCTACATAATTCTATGAGAGGCAAGATTTACACTAATGGTGGTTGGACAGGATATTATGTCGGCTTCTAGTAGTATCGACAACCACTAGGAAAATAATAAGGTAGAAAGTATTAATTATTGAATCTTTGATATAATTCATATATAAAAAATAAGATATGTAAACAGCTACACTCTCTTAATTTGCTGACAAGAGACATGGTATAATAATGTCTGTAAATATAATATCATGTATGCACCTTGTATGATACCAAAAAATTATGAAAACAGTTTGGAATGTATTAATTTATCGAATCTGTTCTGTTAAGGTATCTTAAAACTGTCTCATTGATATTTGTACTTCAATAAAATAAAAAAGAATGATAATTAAATGAATTTATTAGGAGGAATAGTACAAAAATGTCATAGAACTGTAAATTTAAAATAATAACTCTGAGTTTTCTAATTATAAACCTGGAAAAGTGTTGGCTGTATCCTGGAGCAGTCAAGGGATCACATAGTGGATAAAATCACTCACATGCACTTTTATCATGTCACAGATAGAGGCTCATGTTTGTTCTTCTCATCTTGTACATTTAAATAAAAAATATTGAAAACAACGTTATTATTGCCAAGACTAATTTACAGGAATTAGCTTAACATAACTGTAGGTTTAATATTTTTCACATTAGCAAAACAAAAGTTATAAATAATAAAGAATCATTAACTAGAAGTTGGCTTGAAATTGGAATCCAGCTGTCATTGATTTCATAACTCCTTATACTCAAAAAATAACACAGTCTTGCCTGAGTCACTGAGAATTCTCTAGGACTTTATGTTACTGAATGTAGCATGGTTACATCTGTGGGTATGTGTAAATAAATATATTATCATTAGGACAAGAATCCCGTATTATGAGACTGAAAGATTTTATTTTGTGCTCATTTCTTCTGAATGTTTTAAAAACACATTTAAGAGTATGAGATGGATGGAATACCCATCTTTGATAGGACTAAATGAAAAAAAAGTGGGGTACAAAGGAGGAAACATTCTGTGTTTATATAGACAGTACAGTTGGGATACTATAATTCAACTTTAAACAAAAAAGATTGGTACACAGCTGCATTCTCTTAATCCATTGATTAGAGGCATTTGCTCTAATAATTGTGTTTGTAGATAGGGTATCATGTATGCACCTTGTACAAAAAAAAGTCACTCAGGGTATTGGTTGTTGAATCTGTCCTACTAATTTGATTTGGGGCTATCTCATTGCTATTTGTTCTTCAGGAAAATAAAATAAAATAAAACTGTTAGTAAAATCTCCTGTCTTAGTTAACTTCTGTAACTGTTGATATTTGGTTACCCTTTTTATACTGCAAAGTGAAAACTTTCCCTACAACATTAGATAAATACTGTTCAGGACCCATTGCCAAAAATATGTGTCCAAAATCCCTGTTTAGTTTTCAAAGATGGAACTCCACCCTATGTTTGTTTTAATGTATGTGTGTAATGTTACAATAGGACAAAGTAGAAAAGGTGATCAGACATGCAGATTGTGAGAAAACAAAACTATACACATGAAACAAACTCAGTGCTTTCATAATATTTTAAGAAATTAAAAATAAGAGGCCCTGAGCCGGGCATGGTGGTGCATGCCTGTAATCCCAGCACTCGGGAGGCTGAGGCAGGAGGATTGTGGTGAGTTCGAGACCAGCCTGAGCTACAAAGTGAGTTTAAGGTCAGCCTGAACTGCATAGTGAGACCCTGTCTCAAAAAGACAAAAAAAAAAAAAAAAAAAAAAAAAAAAAAAAGAGGCCCTATCAAAACATGGGCAACTGAAACAAATAAATACTTCTCAGGAAAAATACAAAAGACTTATAAATACATACAAAGATGTTCAACATCTTTGGCTCTTAGAAAGAAGTGCAAATTAAAAAATACTGAGATTTCATCTTTACTCCAGAAAGAATGGCTATCATCAAGAAATCAAATAATATCATTAAATGGAGAGGCATTTTAAGTTCAGGATTGAAAATTTCAATTTCTTTTGGATGTATTTAGTACAAGGTCTACACAGATTGGACATGTAGTGATCATCTAAGTTTTAGCCTCCCAAGTGCTGGGATTGCAGGGGCATGTCACCGCACCCAGTCCCAGTTGCACCCCAGGGGCGGGGCCAGCGCAGCATGTCAGGGATTGAACCCCCATTGTTGTGCTTGCCTAAGCAGGTACTTTAGTCTGCTAAGCTGTCTGGCCGGCCCTTCAGTATTTTTTAAATAGTAGTTCTCCTAAAATTTATGTAAGTGTTAAATAAAATTTCAACCAAAAAAAAAAAAAAAAAAAAAAAGAAATCAAATAATAACAAATGATGCCAAGACTGCGGGAGAAAAAGGAACTCTTCTGTGTGGCTTGTGAGAATGTAAACTGGTGCAACCACTGCTGACGTTAGTATAGAGATTCCTCAAAACATTAAATTTAGAAATACAATTCAACCTAACTACACCTCTTCTAGACATCTTCCTAAGAATAAAAGACATTATATTACAGCAAAAATTGCATAGCCATTTCTACCATAGCACAACTCACAATAGCTAGATCTCAGAAGCTACTTACATGTCCATCAACAGATAAATGAGTAAAAAAATTTGGTGTATATATAAATATGGAGTACAATTCAACCACACATTTCAGTCACTTGTAGGAAAATGAATGACTCTTGAGACCACAGTGCTTAGTGAAATAAATTAGATATGAAAGTTCAAATATTGCATGATTTCCTTATATGAGAAAACTGAAATATAAATAATTTAAACAGAAAAATAGAAGGCTGATGACAAGAAACACGGAGATAGACAATATGGACATGGGAAGAGAATGTGAGAAGGAGGGACAGAGGAAAGCGGAAGGAGAAGTAAACAGGATGAAGATGTAACATTTGTACACAACAATACCCAACAATGAATATATTGACTATGTATCACATGTTGTAATAAGAGGAACTTTAAAATGAAAAAAAAAACACAGAAGTAAAACAAAAAAGAGTATGAGAATGGGAATGAAACAAATGCATCACTGATTAATGCGATGTGGATTTTCTTTAGGTAGCTATTGAATATGAAAGACAACAGGAAGCAAGGAGATAGATGTTTCCCAAATGGGAAGAAGATGGTGAAGGAATGAGATGAAAATGGGATGAAGGAGTGGGAGAAAAAGGGGGATGAACACTGAAATGAAGATAAGTTGTGTAAAAGTACCAGCTTCATGAAGGAGTGTCAACGTGTGATATTGCTAATAAGCCAAGAGAATAGAAAGGTTTCACAGAGGCTTGGTGGAGGGAGATAAAGAAATGAGGTACAGGGACCATCTTAAGAAAAAGAGTGACTTGGCAAGACAGCTCAGCAGACTAGAAGCCTGCTTGGGCAAGCACAAGGATGTGGATTTGATTCCTGGCACCACAAGCCACACCAACACCCCACCCTCAACCTACTGCAGCATGCTGAGCTGGCCACCGAATCTGGTCATGGTGGTGCACACCTATAATCCCAGCCCTAGGGAGGCTGAAAACAGGAGGATCACCATGAGTCCAAGCTGCGTAGTGAGATCCTGTGCCAAATACATTTTTAAAAAAAGAAAAGAAAAAAAAAAAAAAACAACTTTTAAAATAGAAGTTGGTTAACATAAATACAATATGATGTAATGAAACAGATTGTGAATACTCCTCCATTTCTTCAGTGAAGTACAGTTTTTCTTGATAATATTGTATAATCTATTTGACTTTGAGATACAGTATGGAGCTTTTCATTTTTAATGAAAACTAAAAGAAAGACACAAAGTATTTATCAAATTTATGGCCAAACTTTTCTAACTGAATGATAATGATAAAGATTAAAGAAACAACAAATTTTAAGAAAGATAGATATACAGGAAACATTTAAACATACCAACGTTTGACATAATTAACTTGTTGAATCATCAAAGGGGATACAGAAAAAAGGCATTTTTCATACAGTACAGAAGTGTAAAAATAAACTGGCATAAAAACCCCACTCAGCTGTGAACGTTTTCTTCTCAGCCACAATTTCGCCACCTATGCTGAGGAAGACTTCAGGACTACCATAGTGCTGACGGATATCAGAAGTATCTTGAGACTGGGTAATCCTGGTTGCTGGGCAGCGCAGATCCAACTTTTGCAAATATCCGGGTTACTAGGAAGGTTTACACTTTTGCATCCTTGAGCCTGAGGTGGGTTGGGTCTTGCTTATTTCTGAGCTTCTGTCAAATCATCTTTCTGTCCTTGTGAAAACTACTTGTTTCCTTTTCAGTGGCACTAATTTCTTCAGTAGCCACACATTCTTTGGCCCTGACTTTCATGTGGCTTCTTAGGAACAAAATTTGTACTTTAAAAGAATTTTGCTCCACCTTCAGCTCCAATATTCCCTATAAAATCTGGCTACACCTCCAGCAGTACCCATGCCACAGCCCAAAGCTTCATGTCTTGAAGTTTTCTCTACTAGATTAATTATTCCACTACCCATAATCTCAGTTTCCTGAGAAGATTCAGGACACTTACACAATGTGGACAAATTTTCTGCTAGAGTGCAATGAATATGGAGTCCAGCCCAACCGTCAGTACAGTTTTTTCTACCAAGTAAAACTCCGGGAGCCTGGCCCTTAGTGTCCACATTAATGTCAGAATTGTGGCCCTCTAAGCTATGACTAAAGTCTATTTAAGCTCTATTTATAACATCCTAAGTCATTTGAGCCTCTCTCTCCAAACCTTTGCAAATTCCTCTTGGAAACCTGTTCTGAGTATTTCTGAACTGCATGGTCAAGCATGGTCACATCAAGGGCATCAGTTTTTCATAGTAGTTATTCATAGTACAAGAGGCAGACATGATATCCTGTCCAAACACTATTAGTACAAATCTTTGTTTTCATTGAATTAAGAAAAAGTAGCTGGATATCTATGCTAACTTTTGTATATACATGTATAAAGAATATTCGGATGTCTCTTATCAGTAAATTAAGAGAGTGTAGCTCTTCATGTATCTTATTTTTTATACCTGAATTATATCAAAGATTCAATAATTAATATTTTCTACCTTGTTATTTTCTCAATGTATTAATTATTGAAACTGTCCTACTAATTGGTTTTGAAATTGTCTCATTGCTGTTTCTCAATAAAATTAATAACAACAAAACAAAACAGCAGCAACAACCAAAAGGACATCAATTCTCCAGTGCCTACTTTCTATGCTAGATATTTTTCCCACTGTTGACACCCACAGCTTGATATGGATGAGATGTTTAAGTTTAGCCCTTGGTTTCTGCAAATTCAGTCCATGCGTGGGTGGCTCTGAAGCAAGAACATCAGGGGTAAGGGGGTGTTGGAGCAAGGCTGCTTGTTTCATGGTGACCAGGAAGCAGAGCACTGAACAGTGTAAGAGAAAGGTGTGAGGGTCCAGACATAAACCTCAAGGCAATGCCTCCTTAACTGGTATGTTTGTGATTTATGAGGAAATATATTCAATACAGGCCACTTAATTTATAGGATTATTTTATAATATTCATGCAAGAAATCAAATTCAGAAGGTTGTAAATGATCTGTCCAGACACTAGGGACCTAAAAATATCCAGCTGAGGGCCTGGATCTGGTGACAATGTCCTGAAGGAGTCCAGCTGAATATGTAGAGCTCATGGAAATGTCTCATGAAAGCCTGCATCAAGGATCTACCATGTGAAGGCCCAAATGTCAGTGGTGAATGGGGGAAGGTCTGTGCCACTGGGAGGAAGGATCTGTGCCAAAAGGCTGAGCAATCTTCAGAACTCCCCCAAAGAGAGCTGCACGGGCCAATGAGATAGCTCAACAGATTAAGCACCTGCTTAGGCAGGCATGGGCCCCCCCCCCATATCACATACCACACTGGCCCCACCCCTGGGCACACTGAGCTGGCAGAAACTGGGCATGGTGGCACATGTCTGTAATCCCAGTGCTGGGGAGGCTGAAAACAGGAGGATCACCTTGAGTCCAAGCTGCGTAGTGAGATCCTGTACCAAATATATTAAAAACAAACAAACAAACAAAAAAAGCAAAAAGCAAAAACAAAACAAAACAAAACAAAACAAAACAAAACAGAGAACTGCAGCCATCCTCAGCCACAGGAAGGACCTGAGCTTCTCCCATGACAGCAATATCTGAGCTCCTATCAAGAAATCCAACGTGACAAGCTTCTCCAAGAGAATCAATAGCACCTCATCTTTTCCTCCTGTTTCCTTTGTATGCAGTTGGTAACAATGCTCAGGCAGGCCTTCCATATGCAGCACCCTGAAGATGCAGTTCAACTGGGTGTTACAAACCGACCATTAGTTAATTCACCACACACTACCTTTTATCATCCAAGCCTTCCTTGAAAGTTTCAAGTCTTCATTACAGGGTTCCAAAATAGTTATATTGGACAGCTTTTGTTAGTGCTATTGTATGAACTGGAAGGGAGAATTTCAATGTTTCATACTCTGCCATTTTCCCAGGAACCATCCCTCTGTCACCATGATTTTTTTTTTTTTTTTTTTGTCTTTTTGAGACAGGGTCTCACTATGCAGTTCAGGCTGGCCTTAAGCTCACTTTGTAGCTCAGGCTGGTCTCGAACTCACAACAATCCTCCTGCCTCAGCCTCCCAAGTGCTGGGATTACAGGCTTGCACCACCACGCCCAGCTTGTCACCATGATTTTTGAGGTATATTTTCACCAAACATAAATGTGATAACTTTTTTGTTGTATCTTCTACTTGAAAGTAAAAGATAACTTTTACTTTCTTCTGGGTTACATTTTTAAAAATATATTGTGAATACTAAACAAACCTCAATTTGTATGGCTTTCTAAGTCTTTCAGCAAATAGGTCAGAGTAAAACATCTAAGTGAACAATGTATTATCTCCAAAATCTAAGTAGGACCAGTAGATGTTGCACGTCTGTTTTGGTTGTAAAGAACAGATGCAAGAACTTATCTTTTACATTAGAAGTGATACATCTACATGTTTCACCCCATTGGACTCCTAGATATTTATTTCTCTGGCATAGTAGAATGCTGAGTTTTAGTTGGATATGTTTCCTATCTTCTGTCTCTCAGATACTTTACCAAGAAATTCATAATGGTTGGTACCTTCTGCTCACTTGGCCCAGTAAGAAAAACATCATAAGTGAAATGGATCAGTGTGATACTGATGGGAGAATAAGGTGATCAAGATCCCTGTGAACTAAGTTGGGACACAGGGCTGGAGAGTTAATGTCACCATGGAGGTAGGACAGTAAAGTTATATTGCTACCATTGATAGCTGAAAGAAAATTGTTTCTTATAGGCCTTATATGGAGAAAAAGGCATTCACCAAATCAACAGCAATCATTAATTTTTTAGAGCAAGCAAACAATATCTGTTAAAGCAGCTGCAAACAGTCAGCTTTGATTCAGTTTATGGTAATCTAGCACCATTCATCTTCTGCATAGGCCAAGTAGGAGAATTAAATGTTGGTGTGGTGGGGACCAGCACCTCTGCCTCATCCTTCAAGTCTTTTGTAGTGGCGGTAATCTCTTCAGTTCTTCAGGGACTGCACACAAATAATATCTTTGGTTTACTATTTTACCAGGCAAAGGCAGTTCTAATGGTTTCCATTTGACTTTTATAACCATAAGAGTCCTACATTACAGGTTATGCATCCAATGTGAGAATTCTGGCAAATTCCAAGTATTTATTCCAGATGAACATTCTGGAACAGGAGAAATGAGTATAGGATCAAGAGCCTACTGGAACCATTGTGAGCTGGACCTTTGCTAAAATTTCATTGATCAACTAACCTCTAGTGGCACCTATTCTTACTGGAGTGCTAGAGTGACATTTGAATCTCCTGGAATCAGCATTAGTTCAGAACCAGTGTCCAGTAGTCCCCCTAATATCTGATCATTTCTTTTCTTCTAGTGGACATTCACTTGAGCAAAAGACCTTAGATCCATTTGGGGAAGTATGAGAGAAGTATTGACCACATATATTTTTTGTACAACAGGGCCTTTCACCAAAGGGATCCAGTCTCCTCTTCATTCAAGTATTCCTACATCTGCAAATAAGCTAAAATTATAAATCTGGTAGAAAGGCCGTGATTATTTATTACTCAATTTGAAGTAGGTTTCTGTTCATTTGCCCTTGATTTTTTTTTGTTTTTTTTTGATTATACAAACCCAGTAAAATTTTTGTAGGCTTTCCATGTATTGCACTTTTGGGAACACCATAATTACTGCCATAGGTTTTCACATATCACAACATTCTGATCATTGCTCAGATAATCATTGCTTTATAGCTGTTATAATAACAATTATAAAAACTCGCTACAATTGTAGAAAAATCCAGTCTTAGTGGATTCACTGCCAGTTCTGCAAGAATTTTAGGTAAGATCTCATGCCTGTACTCTTCAAATTCTTTAATGAAATTTAAAGAAAAAGTACTTCCAAAGTTTTTTCTAGAACCCTCATGTTTACTTCTGCTTCTGTTGTCTATTGTAGTAAGTGTAGGAATCTCTGCCACTCTGAGATTCAATCAAAACTATTTCTCTTAAGTTTCTTACCTGGATAAGCCGTGTCCCCTCTGCAAGGTTTGGTATACAGAGGCAAGCACTAACACAGTTCTTCAGGGATGCCGGTGCTTCCCTCACAACTCTGTTTTTCAATATGTTAGTGACTGATACCGGATTATCCCAGTGTGGCACATTAGGTTTGACATGATAAACCCACTCCTCACTTCCATTTTTCTATTCCTCTGAAAACCTAATAATCAATAAACCATGGAATATCAGGCATTTGTAACTCATTCACATTGGACCAGTTTTTATTCTGTACTTCTGCCAACCAGCAGGTAAACCATTAACACCTTTGTTTACTCCATGAAATGCAATATTAAATTCAGAATGCCTGTTTAATGAGCTCATGTGAACAAAAATACACATGGTCTGGGTATACTTTTGTAATCACTAACTCACACCCATAAAATTCATTTCCATAATTTCTCATTAGGCCTCTGCTTGTAAGGGTTAGAAAACTCAGAATGTTTTTTGGAGGACAGCAACCTCATCATGGGTCACACTATATACCTTATCCTTAGAGGCCTTCTGGGATTTGAGCCTGGTTATAGGTGTAGAAGGGAAGTGGGTAGTAAGGGTGGGTTTGATTATCGTAATAGTCAATATAGGGTTATTTTCCTCCAGTATACCGGAAGAGGCCAGCACTACAGTAAGTGTGATTGGTGCTACCTCTGCCAAAGTGGGTGAGGAAATATCATCCTCTGGTAAAATAATGTTATTAGAGTGTAGGAGCTCAGCATCTGCAACCTCATCAGGATCCCCCAAACACCTCCATTCCAGTTGATGGGATCCCATTCTTTTCTGACCAGAGCCCTCACCTTTACTTCAGATACCCTTCAAGGCTGAGCATTAAACCTGTACTGTATTTGAGGCAACTGAAGTATGAGTACCTATGCTTGGGATTTCTGTTATCACTTGTGGCTGAAGAACAGATTTTCTTTTAGGTGATACTTAGAAACTTCAAATTTTTTATGTGTTTGGAGCTGAGAATTTCAATCATTGAGTCCTTTATTTTCCCTTATTAATTTGTCCTGCCAGGCAGAGAGTTTAAATTTCTTATGGATCCTCCTCTAGTTTGTCCAAAGATGTTAAGATTGATCAGCGAGCGTTATCATATTTTCCACTCTGCCAAAAATATTCAAAAGTTTTGTATATGGTGCCATTAAATTTTTTACAGCTCACAAGTGATAGATTAGGGTGATGAAATTTTTCTACATTAAAAATCCTGTCACACCAGGACTGTCAGTATTCTCCTTAGAGTTAATTATATATATATATATATATATATATATATATATATATATATATATATATATATATATAGAGAGAGAGAGAGAGAGAGAGAGAGAAACAGACAGACAGACAGACAGACAGACAGACAGACAGAGACAGAGAGACAGAAAGACCATGACATCTTTAGGTCTCGTTAAACAGAGAGCCAAATTCAGGAACCCCTAAAGCCAATAAACAGTTTTCTCTTTACAATTCTGTTTTGTCTAGAACCACTCCTGGTACCAAAAAATCTGTATCACTCAATGCTTACTAGAAAAATAAATTTAATATAAGATATACAAATCTAAAAGAATCCACAAGATTGTCTTACAGTGTCTGTTCACAGAATCAGTGTAAAAGAGTTCAAAAGGTCTGTCTGTACACTGGGATCCAAAAAATATAATTAAAGGCCTGGAATTTACCATAATGTTCTGTGTGAGTCTGTGTCAGGAGACCAAAGGATCTGTGATGGAAAGCTGAAGGATCATAGTTCACATCTAAAGAGTGATGGAAAATGTCCAACCAGAAAGTAAAAACTCGAGTTCCTCCAAATAAGCAGAAGCAATGCTGTACTTCCTTGTTTGTTTCCCTTTTAAAATATTCTGGTGATAATTAATTAGAGTGGATCTTCCACATCCAGAATTATGCTAAGCCAATGTAGTTGGATATTTCAGACAAATAATGAATCAACCACCACAAAGTGAATGACTAATTCAGCAAATAATTAGAGTTCATTAAAAGCCTCTAAACAAAAAATCTAAATCTAAGAGATTAAAAATTGTATTGAAAATAAAAACAGCAGAATTAAGCAGTGGAAGGACAGTATCATAATTAGAAATTTCTCTCAGAAGATGATTATTCAGAGACTCTTAAACAACAATAAAAATCATGAAAAATAGGTTCAAGAATTGCTAGATGACACAAATATTAATGTAGGATGATTAGAAACCAGTAAAAAAATAAAAAGACACAGAAATGGCATAAATATCTTCTTTATAGAAGTAATAGCAGAGGGACAGTGTGTTTATTATCAGATCATAGTGCCAAGAAACTAGAAATCCATGGTAAAAGAAACCAGAGAAAATATGTAAACATGTGGAAATTAATGAAATTGAGACTAAAAATATGAAGAATCACAGTGTCAAAGAATAGCTCTTTGAAAAAATAAACAAAATAGACTCTATCCAATAGTATCAAAGAGCAAAGACTCAAATCAGCACCATTACAAATGAAAATAAAATTAAAAGACAGTACTGAAATCCAGAAGACTATTAGTAACTAATTTGAGAACTTATACTATAATAAATTGTAGAATCTCGAAAAAAGTGTAGCTTTCTAGATGCTACATATGTACTACCTGAACCTAATCAATAAGATTCTCCCACTGAAAAATCCAATAATAGCGAATAAAACTGAAGAAATAATAATTATAAAATGTGAGTTTTCTACAATGTTTTCCTAACATTGCAGAAAAACCCAGTCTCAGTGGATTCACTGCCAGTTCTGCAAGAATTTTAGGCAAGATCTCATGCCAGTACTCCTCAAATTCTTTAACGAAATTTAAAGAAAAAGTACCTCCAAAGTTATTTCTAGAAGCCAACATTATCTTGATTCCTAAGCAGAGTAAGATCCAAGGGATGGATATAGGTGCAGAAAACGTCAAGAAAATACTGCCAAACACAATGCAACAAATAATCGAAATGATCACACATCATGACCAAATAAGATTCACTCCAGGGATGAAGGAATGATTTGGAATATGCAAATCAATGAATGTAACCCATTGCATAAACAGAAGCATAGGCAAAAATCAAATGATAATCTTAACTGAAGAAGATAGAGCCCTTGAAAAACATATATTCATGATATAAAAACAAACTGAAGAAAATACCTACAAGGACCTTGTCTCAATCTGATAAAGCCATTTATAGCAAACCAATGACCCATCTCATATTGAATAGGGAAAATGTGAACGTTTCTCTCTAAAATGAGAAACAAGGATGTCCACCATTATTACTCCTGTTTAATATAATTCTCAAAACTTTAGCAGAGACATCCAAAATTCAAAGACCAAATCCAAAAATGGGCATCTGAGATGAATATGCACTTCACAAATGAAGAGATACAAATGGCAAATAAACACATAAAAAAGTTCATCATCATTGGTCATTCAACAAATGCAAATAAGGCAATGCTGAGATACCATCTTAGGCCAGAAAGAGTGTCTATCATCAGGAAGTCAACCAGTAATAAATGCTGGGGAGGCTGTGGAGAAAAGGGACCCTTCTCCACAGTCAGTGGGAGTGAAAGGAAAGGAAAAATGTACGAAGAAAAGGGCAGTAAAAGAAAGGAAAGAGATGTATTCAGGTATGTGTGAATAGTGGTTTGGATAATTGTATCGTCAATTTCCACTGGTATTTTGAAAAGATCAGTTAATGCTTAAAATCATTATTATTTTTTGTTTTATTCTGATTTTTTATTTCCTCTTTTGAATTCTTTGTAACGTCTTTGTTTTGTTGTCTTTTTTTCTCTAAAAGAATCTTGCATGTTTATATTGGGTAAGTGAACAACTAATTTGAAGTTGGCATTATGTAATAGAGCAACCACTGTTTAATTCCCATTACTTTCTTTAGTGAAATCTTATCATTGGTTTGCCATAATGGTTTCTAATGATGTTGTTTTCTATTGCTATTTTGTATTCTCTTAAAAAAACTAACTGGTGAAATTAGACAGGATTTCACAAAAGTGATATGTTTTGGAAAGGGAAAAGCTAAATGATTCTTTACAGATGACATGATCCTTTATATATAAGTTGAAAACATTCTACCCATTTTTTGAGAATTAATAAACAAATACAGTAATATAGAAGGATATAATGCCAATGTACAAAAATTTAAGGTGTTTATATGCACCAATAATATACTTACTGAGAAAGAAATTAGGCAAATATTACCACTGACAATAACATCCAAAAATTAAATATCAGGATATTAGTCTAACTGAGGAAGTGAAAGATCTCTATAATAAAAACTGTAGTTCTCTGAAAAAGGAGATCAAGGAGGACATTAGCAAATGTGAAGATATGCTAATGTTTTGAGTATGCACAACCAATATTATCAAAATGACTATGATTACAAAACTGATATACGGATTTGATACAATCTTGATCAAAATACCAATAGCATCCCTCAAAGAATTAGAAAAATATGCTAAAATTCACAGGGAATCAGAAGAGATCAAGAATAGCAAAAGCAACCCAGACTGGGGGTAAGTATCAAAATCTTGAATTTCAAGTTACGCTATAAAGCTATAATAATAAAAACAGTATGATACTGGGAACAGAGACCTGACATTCAATGGAACAGAACTGAGGATGGAAAACCAGTTCCACACATATCCAGATACCTGAGTTTGACAAAGGGGGCAAAACCAGTGATGATCTCTAATCATTGAAGAAATGCAAAATAAAACAACCCCACAGGAAATATAGCATCTTCAACAAGTGGTCCTTACCTATCCACATGGCAAAGATTGAAGCTAGCCAGTATCTCTCAGTATGTATCAAATTAAAATAAAAATGAGTCTAAGAGTTAATTGTTAAAACTGAAACATTTAGTCTGTTGGAAAGCAATAAAGGCAAAACTCTTGAAGACATAGGCATAGACAAGGACTTTCTAAACAGAAACCCAATTATGTAAGAATAAACAAATGAAATCATATCAAATGAAGTTTTTGCATAGCAATGAAATGAATAACAGAGTGAAGAGACAACTGTCAAAATGGGAAAAATATTTTGCCAAGTATTCTTGGCAAAGAGGTCTAATATCTAGAATATATAAAGAACTCAAAAAATTATTGTCTCCAACAAAAGACTCCATCTAAAGATGAACAGCTAAAATAAATAGATATGTTTGAGTTCAAAAGAACTACAAATGGTAGTAAATACATGAAAATATGTTCAGTATCTCTGATCACTCAAGAAATACAAAATAAAACAAGAGTAAAGCTTTACCTTACCCAACAAAGTGTGGCAAGAGTGGCTACCTGTAAATCAAATAGCAAATGCCAGTGAGGCACAGAACAAAAAGGAACATTTCTACATTGATGATAGAGTGTATGGATTTCTACATACAATCATTATGAAAATTAATAAAAAATATAATATTACAAATCCTCTTTGACTCAGCGGTTCCCCAAATCAGGATTTACCTCAAAGTTGAAATATCATTTTACAGTGATTTACATGGATACCATGCTCATAGCAGCACAACTCTCCCAATAGCTAAAAATTGGAAATGACCTATACAGTTGTCAACAGATAAATGGCTGAAGAAAGTGTGCTTTTTATACAGAGTGGAGTACCATTCTGCCATAAAGAAGAAGCTTGAGTCATTTGTGGGAAAACAGATGAACCCCAAGACAACAATGCTAAGCGAAATAAATCAGACCTACAAGGCTGAACGCTAACTAGATGGTTGCTCTTACATAAGAAACTCAACATATAAATAAAAGAGCAAAATAAAAGATAGAGTCAGAAGTAGTGAGATAATTCTTTTGCAAACAGATGGGGACCAAGAGATGAAAGAAGGAGGAGAGGGAGAAAAGAGATTTTTGAAAAAATAAGCTGTGTTATGTGTTGGTACCAAGAGGAATGTTGCCCTCACATACTTACTACAAAACTCCCTATAAAAAGCTAAAAAGAAAAAAAAAGAGGATCCATATTTTTGGCATATTACCATATTGCCTAAGATAAAAAAGAAAATAAAATTACTTAATCCTTACCATTGCAATAAATAAATTTTAATTATTTTTTATGGTCATTTCTAAAAGCCTGCATACATTTATATATTTTAAACATATATATTTAGATCTTGTTTTTAAAGTAAATTTTACATCACAAAAGCTTTTAGGAAAAAAGGGAAGAGAATACTTTATATTTCAGAGATATAAAATATTTATATAATCTAAATTTCCCAAGTTATTAGCAATTGAGAGAAAACCACATTCCAAAAACATTGTTATGATAATTGAGACAGTTTAAAGTTATACCAATAAAGCTGACATTTTAATACATTTGAGTTTCATAATATTTGTTTTTGCAAGATGCTTTGCTTTAAACATAAGAGATTGCAAGTATTGCTAAGACAATCTGTAAGCATAAAGAAAACGAATTCATGAAGTCCATGTGGGAAAGGAATATCTCACTGGAGGATATTACTTAACAGTTCATAGATATTTGGCACTCTAGAGTCTTTCGAGGCCACAGCATCCTTGACAGAGATAGAGAAAGAGACAAATAGAAAGCAGCTGAAGAGAGAGACTTGGCCTCAGGAAGGATCAAATTTATAGCAGTTGAAAGAAATTCTGAACCTCAAAATATCGGAGAAAATTATCAGAAGAAATTAGGTTTCCTCTGACAGAATAACAGAATAGAAAGGATTTTGTTTGCACAAAGTTTTAGAACACTGGAAGTAGTTTAGCACTAGTTGAGTCTACACCAATTTCCTTTGATAAGAGAGAAGTCAATAAGCATTAGTTTCATCAAGAAATTATCTGTCACAAAATCTGCCTGTGATGTTTTCCTTTGTTTTATCTTTGTGAAAAATAAATGATCTTTCTAATTTTTCTCAATTTATGTCCTTAACTATTTTTCTCTCCATCTTCCAAAAGGTGGAAATTTCAGCATCAGTTTTGCCTTTTCTCCCAAGCTTTGATCCACTTTCCAACAATACTGGAAACTTCACACATGTGTGTCATTAGTAACTTTAGTTCGGAGCTGTCACTTGAGTTCACTATCTCTTTTAAAGTCTCAGTTTAACTTTCTGCTAGATTTTTCTTCTGCGAATGGCTTTATTTGAATGTTTCAAAAGTTCATATCACTAACAGGGTCTAGTCATGTAATCTACTATGAAAAGAAAATTACAATGATGGCCTATCAGGTCACACTTAAAAATGGCTTAAATTAACAGTATCACAAAATTAATTATCAGCAATATGTAGTGCAGTAAAGAATGAAGGATCAGAGAGATAGCTCAGTGGGCTAAGTGCCTGCTTTGGCAAGCACAGGGACCAGGGTTCGATCCCTGATGCCTCATGCCATGCCACCCTGACCCTAGGGACACTCTCAGCCTGTGACCAAGTCCACGTGTGGTGGTACATGCCTGTAGTCCCAGTGCTGGCAAGGCTGATAGCAGGAGAATCACTACAACTCTGAGTTGCATAGTGAAACCTTGTACAGAATACATAAATGAAAAAAAGAAAAAGAGAGAGAACTCTGTTGAGAGCATATTTGGATAGCAGTCTGATAATACCAACTATTTTTGCACTTTGCATCATAAATCACTTTTAATTAAAAATTATCCTTCTATATTTATTACTACTATAAACTCTGACAAAGATGTAATAAAAGATATTAAGTGGTGTTTATGCATTAGTCATGGCTTCAAGCATGGACAGTAATAGAATATCTATATATACTGTGATATACTTAAATGAAAGAATATCACCCATAAATGTAAATAAATTTTGGCAGCCTGTAAAAGTGACACAAACTTAATAATAAGTACATGAAGTCAGGCACACAGGATGATATATTACATGTTTCCCTTCATAATAAATCTGAAAGTATAAAAAATCTAATAGGAACTTAATGAATGCTAAATATATGCTAAAATAAAAGAAATGAATGATTGCTCTTATCCTACAGTATTCTTTTCTTTGCTTTGTGAATTTTCTGTTACTCACCCTGAAATCTCCATATCAAAGTTTAAAGAGGAAACTCGCCAGGGAAACGCTTATTCCACTGAGCCATCTCCCTGGCCTTGAGACTTTAAAATTTTAAGCAAATGCATCTAATGTGTTGAATTTAAATTTCAAGTTTCCCTATTTCAATTTGAATGAATTAAGAAATGTTCAAATATGTCTTAAAAGACAATATTTCTGTAATACATATGATAACAGAAACAGGCCCCTTAATTTCTAATAAAACAAATCAAAGTTTTAAAATATAATTAACCTTGGAAAATGAAATTTAAAAATCAAATCATGTCTGCATCTCATACTCTGAATAACTACTATGAAGACAACAATATGCAACGTATTGGTTATTGTAACTGTCCCACTAACCTGTTTTGAAACTGTCTCATTGCTATTGTTTTCTCAATAAAATTAATATTATAAAATAAAAATAATCAAATCATGCAAAAATGTAAGGGACCCTGTTTAATTACTCAGTAGCTGCATGTGGCATTTAAACCTTAGAAACTGAAAATGTTATTTTATGACTCCCTCAAAGCCAAAGAAAATTTTATATTATAGTGAGTTCTGTATTTTTGTCTTATTTCAGTTGTTTTTTGCACACTGGGTTTAAGTTTTGACACTTTTATGCTTTTGTTAGGCAGTATATTATTGGAAATAGTACATTGAAATTTATTGTTTTATCATTGAATATTTTTACAACTTGATAATGTATGCTGTGAGTTTTATTATTTTTGTCTTGTGAATCACTTCTGCTCTAGTTTCATGTGCACGATACTCACATTGTTGATTTTAAATAAAAATGTAGAACTTGGCCAGAGGAATCCAGGTATCTGGGGCATCTACACCTATATGACATCTGCACCTGGAACCTAGCAAGGGGGAGAACTTTGTATACAAACTCTTAATTTATTATTTGTTCTATTATATAACTATAGACTTTGTTCCTATGGTCTAAAGTATGAAGCAACAGTTTCCAAAATTTATCAATTTTTCTAAATTTTGCTTGATGTTATCATTATTGCGAATTGAACTATAGTAATTAGGATGTCATATCTGTTTTAATCAGTTGTTCTTCCTTGGGTAACAACATTGAGAAGCACTGGGGTAACAACCTCACCAGAGTCCCACATCTAATAATGAAAAATAATGCCAAACAGAAACTAACATTCCACTCTCATTTAATTGGGAAGCCAGGATTTCAGCCACAAACCAAGAATCTCTGACATAGAAGCTATTCCTAAACAACAGACTTTTCCTAGAATGGCCTTGATAGTAACATAGCCACATAGTATCAAAATTTCTCAAGTATTGTTAGAAATAAAAATAAAGAGTTCAATCTGAAATAGAAATGAAAGGTCAAACAAAATACAATCTCAGACCTCCAGACCACCCAGAACAATTCCAGGAGATGTTAAAATAGAACAGATTGGAAGTCATCCCCCTGAAATCTCTGAAATGTTATCAACTAAAGAAACAACTCCATGTGGTTATAGAGAAAATCAGATCAGAAATAATCTCTCAGGTAAAAAAGAAATGATAACCATAATGAAAGAATTGCTGAGCATATTTAAAGAAGACATAGATAAAAAATAGATGAACATAGAAAAATGATGGAAACATTGAATGAATAATACAGGAAAGAATTAGAATGCATACACAGATTTAAAGGATATACAGGATATTAGAAATTCCATTAAAAGTTGGCAAGATTATTTGAATGAAACTAAAGATAGCCCTGAAGACTTCACTGAAGTCATCACGAAAGGAAAGATCTCTTAAAAATAACAAGGAACAAGGAAATAATAATTCAACAGCTACAAGATTACACAAAGATGAACAAAATAAGGTGATTCACTGATAGGTGTCAATGAAAAAGAAGGAGCAAGCCGGCGTGGTGGCACTGGCCTGTAATCCCAGTACTGGGGAGGCTGAGGTAGGAGGATTGTTGTGAGTTCGAGACCAGCGTGAGCTACAAAGTGAGCTTAAGGCCAGTCTGAACAGCATAGTGAGACCCTGTCTCAAAAAGACAAAAAAACAAACAAAACAAAACAAAACAAAAACAGAAGGAGCAACACAAATTGCATGAAAAGACTGTTGGCAGAAGTAATAGCAAAATGAGGCATAGAGAATTCCAAATAGCATCAACAAAAGAAATCTACACCTAGACACATAATAATCAAAATTCCAGAAATTTTATATGCAAGAACAGCATATAAAAAGCTGTTAGAGAAAAGAAATAGATCACATTTAAAGGAAAGCCCATCGGAATCACAACAGATTTTTAAATGCAAGCCATCAAGTTAAAAAGAGCTTGGAGTGAATCATTTTATTCCAGAAAAAAAAATAATTGAACCCAGAATGATGAACTCTGCAAAACTATCTTTTAAAATTAATGGAGAAATAAGGTACTTCTGTGACAAAGAACAACTGAAAAATTCAAGACCAAAACAACCCAACAAAGTACTGACAGATATTCTACAGGCAAATAAAAATGATCACAATTCCAAGAGCACAAAAGAAACTACCAAGCAAGAAAAGCAATTAAACACAGAAGAAAAGTAGAGAACCAACAAGAAGAAAAATAACATGACAAACACCAGCCAATGCATATCAGCTATATATCATTGTGATGGACTCGATTCCCCAAATAAAAGAAACAGACTTACAGAGTTTCCTTTAACTGAAAAGGAAATTTGAAGACTGAAAATCAAAGGATGGAAAGCAATACTACATGCACCAGGAACTGAACAAGAACTAGGGGAAGCTATTCTGTTCTCAGAACAGCTTCAAACTTCAAACTTTTTTTTTTTTTTTGTCTTTTTTGAGACAGGGTCTCACTATGCAGTTCAGCCTGGCCTTAAGCTCACTGTGTAGCTCAGGCTGGTCTTGAACTTACAATAATCCTCCTGCCTCAACCTCCCAAGTGCTGGGATTACAGGCATGCGCCACCACATCTGGCTTCAAACTTCAAACTTGGTTTGAACTTCAAATGAAGAATGATCAAATGAGATAATGAAAGTCACTACATACTTACTTGGGGAAAACTTCAAGAAGGAGAGATAACAGTCATAAATATGTATGCACCAAATATGAGAGCACCTAACTATATCAGACCAATTTTAATGGATATGAAAGATCAAGTAACCAAAAACACGATCTTGGCAGAGTGTTTTAATACCCCATTGTCACAAAGAGATAGATTAACTAAACAAAAAATTAGCAAAGAGGTAGCAGAGCTGAACTTGTGGACAAATGGACTTAGGAGACATTTATAGATCTTTTCAGCTTCACTTGGAATGTACTCTAAAATAAACTACATACTAGTCTATAGAACATGCTTAAGTAAATGCAAAGGAATTGAAATTATCCCATGTATATTATCTGACCATAGTGCAATGATATTGAAAACTAATGGCCAAAGACACTGTAAAAACTTATTTACCAATGAAAATTAAATAATACCTTCCTGAACAACTAATGGATCACAGATGAAATTAAAAAGGAAATTAAATAATATTTACAATCAAATAAAATTTGAACGCAACTTACTGGAAATTTGTGAGATGCAATGAATGTATTCCTTAGAATGAAATATATAGAACTGAACTCTCACATCAGAAGAAACAGAATGAGAACAAATAAATAACCAAATGATGCACCTCAAGCTTCTAGAAAAAGAAGAGCAAATCAAGGCCAAAGCCCAAAGAAGGCAGGAAGTTATAAAGATTGGAATAGAAATTAATGCAATGGAGACAAAGAAAACAATTCAAAGAATTAATGAATAAAAGATTTGAATCTTTGAAAAAATTGATAAACCTTTAATTATTCTTATAAAAAAAAGTAATACAAAAACCTCAAATTCATGCAATAAAGAATGAAATGTGAAATCGCTATAGGTCCTGAGGAAATTCAGACAATCATAAGTACCTATTTTGAAAATCGTTACATTCATAGGATGGAAAACACAGAAGAAATGGACAGATTCCTAGATACCTATGAATTAACAAAACTGAATCAAGAAGATATAAAAATTCTGAATAACCCAGTATCAGTTAATGAAGCTGACAATGTAATAAAATATTTACCAACAAAAACCAGCCCTAATTCTAAAAGAAATTTGGAGAAGATTTAGGGCCAGTACTTCTCACACTCTTCAATGAAATTGAAAGGGAAACAAATCTCCCTAGATCACTTCTGGAGGCAAATATTACTCTGAAAATAAAACCAGAGAAAGGCAAAACTTAAAAGAGAACTACAGGTCAATCTCCCTAATGAACATGGATGCAAAATCCTCAATAAAGTATAGCAAATAGAATGCAGTAAATGATCAAGATTATACACTATGACCAGGTAGGTAGATTGATTCCAGGGATGCAAAGATGGTTCAACATACACAAATCTATTAATGTAATATGCCATATCAACAGAGCCAAAGATAGAAACCACATGATCATCTCAATAGACACAGAAAAAGCCTTTGACAAAGTCCAACACTCATTCATGATACAAATCCTACAGAAAATTTGAATAGATGGCCTTTACTTCAATATGATAAAAGTCATTTATGACAGACCAGTATTCAACATCATACTAAATGAACAAAACCTAAAAGTTTTCACTTTAAAATCAGGCATAAGACAAGGATGTATTATGAATTATATTCAATGTAATTCTTTAAATATTAGCAAGAGCAATTAGACAAGAGATTGAAATATAAGGAATAAGAACTGGGAAGGAAGAAGTGAAATTATTATTTGCAGATGACATGATACTCTACATGGAAAACGCAAAAAACTCCACTGACACTCCTAGAATGAATAAACAAATTTAGCGGCATAGCAGGATACAGCCAACATCCAAATATTGATAGCATTCCTGTACACAAACAATAACCTCCCTGGGAGGAAAATTAGGGAAACCACACCTTCACATTAGCATCTAAAAATGAAATACTTAGGAACCAGTCTAACAAAGAAAGTAAATTACATTGAAAATTAGAAGACTCTGGAAGCAGAAATTCTATGCCCACCAAAATAAATTACCAACAGTGAAAAGAAAACCCACAAATTTTGAAAAAACCTTACCCAATATTCTAGATAGAAACAAAAGGTTGGACTTGCCTGGCAACTCCCTGAAGCCCCTACCCCCAAGCCTGCCCAGTGAGTGGGAATTTTTCCGAATCTTCCGCCACTGGATCCACAATAGCCCAGTTCAGTGACTGCATGGGAGAGCCTTTGGATTACCCCCCTGTGCTCTGCATCATCCAGAGCACCCACCCCAAGACCTCCGAGTGAGCCAGTAATCGGACTGAGACACCCCAGACCGACTTGCCCGGCAACTCCCAGGAGCCCCTGCCCCAAGCCCGCTGAGCAAGTGGGAATTTCTCTTACTCTCCTTCCACCCGATTCACCTGAGTCTGGTTCAGTGAGGGTGTGGAGAGCCTTTGGCTTCTCCATGTGTGTTCTGCATCATCTAGAACCCCTGCCTCCAAGACCTCCAAGCGAGCAGGCAGTCGGACTAAAACACCCTGGAATGAATTGTCCGACAACTCCCTGGAGCCCCGGCCCCCAAGCCCGCAGAACCAGTGAGAATTTTTCCAAGTCTCCCACCATCCAAACCAGCCAAACACAGGCTCACAGTTGTACCAGAAGAGCTGCAGCAAAAAGGAATTGAACACAACAGCTAAATCCAGGCCAGGCATAACTGTATAATCTCAAACTTAATAGACTGGCACCTGAATCTCATTATGCATTAAGATTATAACTGCACCAAAGCTCTACACCAAAGGTCAGAGGTCAGTGCTATACAAAAAGACAAAGACAAGGAGAAAAATGCAATCTTAGGCCTTGAGTCCATCAAAAAGTGCAGAGGACACTAGCTCAGCTGAAATGAATGAATTAACAGAGGCAGAAGCAAAGAAACAACAGAAGAAAGGTTTAGAGGAACTCAGATGAAATTAAAGCCTGAAATAAAAAAGAAATTTTTGAATCCATAGCATGGGAAGTAATGAATCTAATCCAGAAACGTATTGGGGAAACCCAATGCCCACCCAGAACAAGTGCAGAGAATACTATTCCAGCTGAAACGTATGAATTAACAGTGTCATAAGCAAAGAAACAACAGCAGAAAGGTAAAGAGGAACTCAGAACAGAAATAATTTCTGAAATAAAAAGAAGAACTCTTTGAAATCATAGGATCTGAAATAGAGAATAAATTCCGGAAATATATAGAGGAAACCCAAACTGGAAAAAATCTCTGCAGTAAAAGAATTAAAAGCTACCTCTAAAAAAATTGATAAAAAATAGAGGAGATCAGAAATATGACAGATTCCTGGAATGAGCAATACAGAAAAGAAATATAACACATGAAACACAAAGAGATATAGAAGAAGTTAAAATCTCAATCATGAGCCAAAAAAGCCATTTGAGTGACAGTGAAGACAGAGTTTCAGATCTTGAAGATGCTGGTGCAGCTAGTAAAAGGTGAGAAAGGATTTCTTAAAAACAACAAGGATACAGGAAAATATAATCCCCTGCAAGAAGATGCCAAGATGAATAATGTGAGATTAATTGGTAACAGTGAGAATGAAGGAGTCAATACAAATGGCTCAAAAAGAATATGGGCAGACATAATAGCAGAAAACTTCCCAAATATGAATAAACAATCCAATATTCAGACTACTGAAGCATACAGAACGCCAAATAACTTCAAAACAAGTAAAAATACATCGAGACATATAATAGTCAAGATCCCAGAAATCCAACACAAGAATAATATACTGAAAGCTTCTAGAGAAAAGAATAAGATCACATTCAAAAGAAAACCCATCAGAATTATAGCCGACTTCTCTACATAAACAAAGAAGGCAAGGAGAGCATGGAGCAGAGTTCTTCAAGTCCTTTACGAAAACAAATTCTAACCCGGACTATTATACTCTGAAAAACTCTCTTTCAAGTTTGATGGAGAAGTAAAATGCTTCCACGACAAAGAACAACTAAAGAATTTCATGATGACAAAGCCATCCCTACAGAGGCTACTGACAGATGTCCTACAGAGAGACCACAATGACTAGAACTCCACGAATGAGAACGAAAGGAACACAGTAAATAGCGGAAGCAATTAAACACAGGATAAAAAGGAGTAAACAATAGCAGGTAAATTCATGACAGTCATAAGTCAACACATTTCAATTATAACCATCAATGTAACTAGACGCAACTGACCAATTAAGAGAAATATATTGGCACAGTGTATTAGGAAACAAAATTCAACAATATGCTGTATACAAGAAACACACATAACTCAAAAGGACATTCATAGGCTCAAAGTCAAAAGATGGAAAACAATACTACATGGCCCAGCACCTCAGAGAAAAGCAGGAGTAGCAATTCTATTCTCAGACAGTCTCAACTTCAAACCAAGAAGGATCAAATGACACAAAGGACACTATATATTGGTTAGGGGAAAAATTACAAGAGGAAGAGGTAACATTCATAAATATCTATGCAGCAAACACAGGAGCACCCAACTATATGAGACAAATCTTAATGGACATGAAAAATCTAATATCCAAGACCACAATCTTAACAGAAGACCTTAATACCCCCTTATCTCAAAAAGATAAGTCAACTAGACAAAAAATTAGCAAAGAAGTAGAACTGAATCAGAGATTTGAACAAATGGACTTAGTGGACATATACAGAGTGTTCCACCCAACCACAGCTGAATATACATTATTTTTCAGCTGCACATGGGTAAAAAAATAGATCATATAGTAGTCCATAGTTCATGCTTAAGTGTCTGCAAGAAAACAGAAATTTTCCCATACATATTATCTGACCACAGTGCAATGAAACTGGAAATAAATGAGAAAAGAAACCAGAAAATTCTGCTAAATTCATGGAAATTAAATAACACCCTACTCAGCAGTCAATCACAGATAAAATTAAACAAGAAATTCAACAATATTTACAATTCAGTGAAAATTCAACCACAACTTACCAGAATTTATGGGATGCAATGAACACCGTTCTCAGAGGGAAAATCATAGCTATGAACTCACACACTAGGAAAACAGAATGGGAACAAATAAACATCCTAATGTAGCACCTCCATCATCCAGAAAAAGAAGAGCAAACCAAACTCAGAGACCAAAGACATGAAGAAATCATAAAGATTAGAGCAGAAATTAATTCAATTAAGATGAAGAAAGCATTTCAAAGAATGAACAAATGAAAAAGTTGGATCTTTGAAAGACTAAATAAAGTTGATAAGCCCCTAGCAACCTCATCAAAAAGGGGAAAGAAAAAAATTCAAACACAAGCAATAACAAATGAAAAGGGTGAAATCACTACAGACCCAGTGGAAATTCAGAAGATTATGAATAGCTACTTTGAGAATTTTTACGCTCACAGAATAGAAGACACAGAAGAAATGGATAGATTCCTCCAAAGGTACAAATTACCAAAACTGAATCAAGAATACATAACAAATGGCAATAATCCAATAACAGCCAACGAGATACGAAATGTAATAAAAAGCCTACCGACAAAGAAAAGTCCAGGTTCTGATGGATTCACAGCTGAATTCTACAAAAAATTTGTAGGAGATATAATCCCTACACTCCTAAAAATCTTCAATGAAATTGAAAAGGAAGCAGTCCTCCCAAAATCATTTCTGGAGGCAAGTATTATACTGATTCCAAAACCAGGGAAAGACACAACTAAAAAAGAGAACTACAGGCCAATCATGCTCATGCACATAGATGCAAAAATACTCAATAAAATCCTAGCAAGTAGAATACAGAAAATCATCAAGAAGATCATACCCCATGACCAAGTAGAATTCATTCCAGGGAAGCAAGGATGTTTCAATATTCAAAAAACTATAAATGTAATATATTATATTAATAGACTGAAATCTAGAAACCACATGATCATCTCAATTGATGCAGAAAAAGCTTTTCACAAAGTCCAACACTGATTCATGTTCAAAACCCTCCACAAAATTGGAATAGATGGCTTCTACCTCAATATAATAAAAGCTATCTATGACAACTGAATGGCTAATATGATTCTAAATGGGGAAAAACTGAAATCTTTTACTCTTAAATCAGGTACAAGAGAAGGCTGTCCTCTGTCACCCTTCTTATTCTATAGTTTTGGAATCATTAGCAGCAGCCATTTAAAAAGAGAAAAATAAAAGGAATAAGAACAGGTAAAGTTAAATTATCACTATGTACAGATGACATGATATTTTTCTTGGAAGATCCAAAAAATTCCACCAAGAAGCTACTAGAATCCATACAGAAATTCATTAGCATAGCAGGATACAAAGTCAGTACTCAAAAGTCAATAGCATCGCTCTACACAGACAACAAATACACTGAGAGGGAAACTGTAGCAACAATAACTTTTACAACAGCACCACAGAAAATGAAATACCTTGGAGTTCACTTAACCAAGGAAGTCAAAGATCTTTTTACAGAAAATTACAACACCCTAAGAAAAGAGATCACAGATGATTTCAGAAAATAGAAAGATATTCCCGCCTTCTGGATAGGGAGAACCAGCACTGTAAAGATGGCCATACTCCCAAAACTGCTGTACAGATTTAATGCAATTCCTATCAAACTACCACCAACATACCTCTGGTGCTGGAAAAACTGGCTTTCTACATGCCGAAAACTGAAACTTGACCCAGGTGTATCATCAGGTACTAAGCTAAAGTCAAAAATCAATTAAAGATCTAAATTTTAAAACAGAAACATTCAATCTCCTGGAAGAGAAAGTATGAGGAACTCTTGAAGACATAGGGATAGGCAAAGAGATAATGAACAAACATATATTTACATGGGAAACACTTGAAGGAACGAACAACTGGGATCAACTCTTCTTGAGGTGCTTCTACATGTCAAAAGAAATTTTCAACAAAGTGAAAAGACAACCTACAAATTTAAAAAATATCCTAACTAATAAGCAATCAGACAAAGGTCTCCTTTCTAGAATATATAAAGAACTAAGAAATATTATGGCCCTCAGATTTTTTTTTTTTTAGTAGGAAATGTTTTACTGTCTCTCTTAATTTTTTAAAAACAGAAGACAAAAACAGAATTTCAAAACAATAAAAGAGTACCAATAATGAATGCATTAAATATTGTTATCTCTAGGATAGTTCATCAGGGTGCAAGATAGAAACATGAGATATTATCCAACACTATTAGCACAAACATTGTCATGAAAACAAAGCACAACATGGTTAAACATTGGTAGCCAGGGCTAGGACTGTCCGCACATATTCTCATGTTCTTTAGATTCGCTCTGAATCCATTTCAAAGTTTTTCATGTCTTGTATGAAGCTTATTTTCAGCCTCCTATTTTGGTCTGGCAAATATCTCCTTTGATTCAGTCAAATAAAACATCTCTGGTGCTTTTCCAAGTCGGGGACCTAACAATTCTTTTTTTTTTTTCATTTATTTTTATTTTATTAAAATACAAATGTCAATCAGACAGTTTCAAGACACCTTAACCATACAGATTCGATGAATTAATACACGGCAAACTGTTTTTCATAACGTTTTGGTATTGTACAAGGTGCATACATGATATTATATTTACAGATATTATTTTAGCAGATATCGCTTATCAGTGAATTAAGAGTGTAGTTGCTTACTTATCTTATTTTTTTATACCTGAATTATATCAAAAATTCAATAATTATTTACCGAGTGGATGACCATAGTACTAAAAGCCGACATAATATCCTGTCCAACCACCATTAGTGCAGATCTTGTCTCTCATAGAATTATGTAGAAGCACAGCGTTATCTATCCCAGCCCTCAAATTTAAAGACCCAACCCAGAAATGGGCATCTGAGATGAATACACACTTCTCAGAGGACGAAATTAAAGAAGTGAACAAATATATGAGAAAATGCTCCACATGGTTAGCCATCCATGAAATGCAAATAAAAACAACACTGAGATACCATCTCACTCCAGAAAGAATGGCTATCATAAGGAAATCAACCAACAACAAATGTTGGAGAGGATGTGGGGAAAAGGGAACACTTCTCCACTGCTGGTGGGAATGTAGGCTGGTGCAACCATTATGCAAATCAGTGTGGAGACTCCTCAAAAAAGTAGGACTGGAAATCTCATTCAAGCTGGCTATCCCCTGACTGGAAATTTTCCCAGAGGAACTGAAAACATTTTATCATTGTGATATATGTGTACCTATGTGGATAGCAGCCCAATTTGTGAAGCAAAATCTTGGAAACAATCAAGATATCCATCACATGAGGAATGGTTGAAAAAAATGTGGTATTTCTATATAATAGCATATTACTCAGCTATAAAGAATGATAATCTTGAAGCATTTATATTGAATTGGATGCCACTTACACATATACTCATAAGTGAAATAAACCAGACTTACATGTGCAAATATCGTATAGTCTCCCTAGCATAAGAAGTCAAAAGAAGAAATACAAATAGAAAGGTTTAACAACAACTAAAAGAATTTAGTCAGATAGTTAGGGCAAACTGAATGGCATATGCTGCAGGGTACTAATCAGCGTCTCTTTTGGATGGTTCACAACCTAAGTTCACAGATCAAAAATTGGAGAAATAGAAGGGCTGCAAGGTCAGCCAACATTTTGGCCCTAGCCTTTCAAGGTCAGCGAAGACTCAGGGCATAGGAGAACCTGTACTGTAACATCATGGAACTCAGGTGTGCCCCAAATTTTCTGATCAAGAAGATTGTGGAGTCACAGAGGAAAGATATTGTTGTTGTAACAGTGTGCCTGGGGAGAGTCACATGGAGAGAAAACTTTCTCTCAGACTCTCACAGGGAGCAAACTGGTCAAGCAATGGCCGTGCCTCATCCATATGGCTGACACTGACAAACGATGTACAGAGTGAGGCACAGGATTATAAAATAAACCCTGAAAGGACTTGACTGACAGAGCGGCCGACTCTGCCATCTTGCTCCATCCCGCCTGCCCCCGCCCAGCACCTCATCAGATAGAAAAGCTACATTTTTTGTTATGTAGGTCTTGCTTTATCTTGGTCTTAAGCATCCTACAGAAAAGTATGAAAACGAGGTGTATAAAATAAGGCCCTAATAATAAGTTGAGAGGTAAGTGGCTATAGTCAGCAACTTCTTCAGATAACTCACTATGATTGTGGTCTGCTGGACTGTTTGTGTTGTGGAGTTCAGCCATCTATAATGGTTGAATGACAATGAAGTGCCCGTCTTTGACAGGTCTAAAGAAAAAAAGGGGATGCAATGGAAGACCCATGCTGTGTTTGTAGAAACAGTACAGTTAGGATAAATGTGCAGTACTTCTGTATAAGTCTATGAGAAGCAAGATTTGCACTAATACTGTTTGGACAGGATATTCTGTCAGCTTCTTGTACTATAGACAACCAGTAGGAAGATAACAAGGGAGAAAGTATTAGCTATTGAAACTGTGCTACAATTCATCTTTAAAAAATGATAAGTGTACAGCCACATTATCTTAATTCATTGATTAGAGACATCTACTTTAATGGTGTTTGTAAGTAGAATATCAAGAATGCACCTTGTAAGAGAAAAAACCAGTATAAAAACAATATGCAGTGTATAAATTGTTGAATCTGGCCTGCTGATTTGATTTGCAACTGTCTCATTGCTATTTGTTCTTCAATAAAATAAAAAAAGAATTAATAAAGATTTCAAGCTGAGAAATCAAGTTGTTCTAATGCTGTAGATCCTTCCTTTAAAAAAAGTAAATAAAGATTTTAAGGTTAGGAAAAAAAAAGAAACAAAAGTTTTCTGTCTAGAACATATAAAGAATTGAAAAAAATCAACCCCCCAAATTCAAAGACCCAATCCAAAAACAGACATTTGAGGTGAATACATATTTCTAAGAGCAAGACATACAAATAACAAATAAATATGTGCAAAAATGTTCAACAGCATTGGTCATTTAAAAAATGCACATTGACACAGACTGAGATTGTACTTTATCCCTGAAAGAATGGCTATCATGAAGAATTTAACAGAATGCTGGAGAGGCTGGGCACTTTTCATGTGAGCGTAGACTGTTACAACCATTGTGGATTTCAGTGTGGAGATTCATCAGAAAACTAGGATTAGAAATCCCATTCAACCCAGCTATTCCCCTTCTGGGTATTTTTCCAAAAGAACTGAGAACATCATACCACAGTGATATATATGCATTCATGTTTATAGCAGCACAATTTGTCAAAGCTAAATATGAAACAGTCTAAATACCTGTTTACTGAGGAAAGGATAAAAAAGACATGGCGTTTTTATACAATGTAGTATTATGGAGATATAAAGAAAGATAAAGTTAAGGCTTTTATAGGTAAATGAATTCAACCAGCAGCTATACTCAAAAGTGAAATAAATTAGACCTGTACGTGCAAACATTGTATTGTTTTCTTAGGGTAAGAAAGAGCAAATAAAGAGCAAAACAGTAAATAAAATCGGAGAGAATAAAATCTAAAAGGTACAATAGATACATTAAAATGGAAAGAAAATGCTCAAAAGAAAAGAATAATTGTGATGAGGGAAAGGAGAAAAGAAACAGGAAAGGGGAAAAACATGGGTGTATGGTATGTACACAGGATAACTTGGATGGTTGTACTACTAGTTTCTATTGGTGTTTTGAAGGGAGTAGATAATCTTTAAAATTTCTGTTTTGATCAATTTTATTTGCTTATATCCAGCAATCTCAGAACTTTGAATGGAACAATGTGCAACATAAAAATCATTGTTGAATTCCTGTCATTTTGTTTGTTAAAATTTTGCATCATTTCTAATGAAATAATGCCATTTTTGGTGATAAAATTTTTTTCCACTTAATGGACAGATATCACACATGCTGAAACCTATACCTTATTCCAGCTTCAAACTAAGTAATACCTACTATCATAAAGCCCACTTGTATTCATAGAAGTGGAATAAGTTACTTTTTACAGGCTTTGTTCTTTCTGTTGTTTAATAAACAGTATTGAAACTTATGTCTAGCATGTTTCTAATGTTTTATCTATTATTTTTAATTCTCTTTAAAAAATGAAAATGTATTTATTCTTATTTAGATAGTTTATGTATGCTTCTTTTAAAGTTTAATATATTCCTTCCTGACACTTTGGCTAAGCAAGTGTAGAGTTCAATATAAATAATAAAATAATAAAAATTGTACTTTCTTAACTTAGATGGCAAATGTTAAACTATATATTTAAAGGTAGACATAAGAATGGAAGAATTATTATGAAATAAAAGGTTATAAAAGTCAACACAATATTTAGATTAATTTTCTCACTGTTGGACTACAGTTGCAAAATTAATCTTCCCTTCTTTTAATTTTATTGAGAAACAAATAATGAGACAGTTTCAAAACAGATTAACAGGACAGTTTCAATAATTAATACATTGCATGTTGTTGTCTTTGTAGTGGTTATTAATATACAAGGTGCAGACATGATATTCTGACCAAACACTATTAGTACAAATCCTTTTTCTCATTGAATTAAGAGAAAGTAGTTATATAACGATCCTAACTATTTTGTATATACAGATACAAAATACAGATCCTTCATTTGTATCCCCTTCTTTTGTTTAGTTTTGTCAGAGATGGGTATTCCATTGCCATTTAAATATTGTAGGTGTGTGAATTCAGCAAAATAATCCAATATAGTCCAGTACTCCATAATAGTATTTGGTTATCTGCAGGAGTAACAATTTTCAGAACTTGTTTACTTGAGCCTTTTACAGCTCAGCATATTAATATGGCTTTACCCTGTTTAATACTTTTGTACTGGATGGTTAAGACCAAGATAAAGCAAGACCTATGCAACAATAATTGTAACTTTTGTATCTGAGAATGTCAGTCAAATCCCCTCACGAAGAAAAGCTGATTAGTATCCTGCAGCATATGCCATTCACTTTGCCTTATCTGACTCAATTGATTTTACTTGTTATACATTTCCTTTTGTATTTCTGCTTTTCGCTTGTTATACTAGGGAGACTATACAATATTTACACATGTGTGTCTGGTTTATTTCACTTATGAGTATATGTTCAAGTGGCATCCACTTCAGTAT
>PVKA01021740.1:0-18939 GCA_004027165.1 Ctenomys sociabilis
TCCAATATAAAATTGGTACTGTTTCATAGAAATCTTCAATGACCTTTTAAATAAGGATTCATCTAATATATTTTGTATAGTCCTGCATAACTATCACTTTGAGAGCTCTTTATTGTTCATCCAGGAGCATATTGCAATTTCTCTTGCTTTCGAATTATGCTCTTTGTTATTTCCTATATGCTATGTCTGAAGGTATTAAAATATTTCAAGTTTATATAACTAGAGAATATTTTACTTTTAGTTTACAAAGGTATGTTTGCTAAGTACAAAATTCAAAGAGGATAGATCTTTCTTTCAGTCCCTTGTCTAGTTTCTTACACACTTGGTCCTTTTTTTTCTTTCTAATGTGGAATAAGATGCTATTTAGTTTTGTTCTTCCATAGCTAATATTTTTATGTATATGCCTTAACCATTTTTTTCTTTATAATAAGTTTTGGACAATTTCATTTTTATGTATTTTGGTATGATTTTATTTAAATTTGTTGTGCAAAAGGTTCATTTTTCTTGAAAATGTGGTATTATAAGTTGAACTAAATTCAGAAATTTTAAATCTTTAAATATTTATTGCCTAGTCCTTTCTACTTTGAGAATTCTAATTATATGAATATAAAAAATGAAAGGAGCAGTTAATATTTACAATTTTTGTTTTTACTGATTTTTTTTCCTCTCTTGAATTTCTTGTAACTTCTTAGTTATTATTTTCTTTCAAACAAAATTTACACGTTTGTGTCTGATAATCTGAAAAACTAATCTGCATATAGCATCATGTAATACAGCAACCACTGTTGGATTTCTATTACTTTGTTTAGTGAAATCTTATATCATATATAATGCTGTTTTCTTCTATCACTTTTGTATTCTTTAAAAATAATAATAAAAAGTACAAACAAAAAATTGAAATTGCACAATGAAACAAAATAAATTATTTCATTCTTTAACTTGTCAGGAATTTATGTATTATGTTAATACGTAATCTGCTTTGGAAAAAGTTCTATGTACAGATGAAAAGAATGTGATGACACAGACAAAGGATCTGTGTCATGTAGCTGTGGATAATCTGCGTCTATTAAGTCCTTTGGCTGTGAAATGCTGTCCTATTCTGGTGTTTCATTGTTTGTTTGCCCTTTGGATAGTCACGAGGTCTTCAAATCACATAGCATTAATACAATGAGACCTATTTCTCAATTTCTGTGTAGTAGTGTTTGCTTTGTAAAACTTGGCGCTCTAATATTCAGTGTACATCTATTTGTGTTTGTAAGGGCTGGAATTATAGCTCCATGGCACAAGCACTTGCCTGGCAAGTGCAAGGTCCTGAGTTTGATTCCCAGTGTCAAAAAAAAAAAAAATCCAGTGTGTCTGTAATATTTTTTAGATGTACTATTGCCTTCATCATTATGTGCTGGCCTCCTTATTGTCTTCTAACTGATTTTGAGTTAAAATCTGTTTGGTCAATCTCAGTAGAGCTCATCTTGTGTGATTTTAAAGTTTATCTGCTGGGAGTAACATTTTCTCTCCTTTGTCTTTTACTTTGTACCTCTGTCTGTGGGACATACATTTTCTGTAGGCCGCATGTTTTTGTCTTGTGTTTTTATGTAATCAGCCACTCTGCACTTTTAACTGGAGAATTAAGAGCACTTACATTTGGGATCGTTACTGCAACACATGCAGTTGATTTTCTCATTTTACTTTTGTGTTTGAAAGTTTTGAGCATTCTGTGTTAATTCTTGCCTTACTCATCTTATGCTTGTGGTAGTTCACAATATATTATTAATACTGGACTCTTGCTTATTTCTCATTTGTGTGTTGGCTTGCCTGGTGAGGTTTGTTCTTTCCTGAGTTCTTGGGATTATGTTTAATCTTTCTTCCACTTGTGGCTGTAGCACTTCCTTAATCATCTCTGTAATACTGAGTCTGGTGGTGATGAAATCCTAAGTTTTTGCTTATGTCAGAAGGGCTTTTAATCTAAAAGATTGGAGGGGCAAATGTCTTTTGCTACATTTGCCCCTCTTAATTTTCTGGCAAATCTTTGCTGGACATGCGTTATGTAATCTTTTGACAGAATGCCCTAGTAAGGGCAATAACAGGGTTGTCAGTGATTCTAGGATGGGCCCTAGCTGAGGTCTTCAAAATTGTCTTATTACAGAGATTTTTTTTTCTTTCCTAAATTGCTTTTAGGAAGAGACATAATTAAGGCTTGTCTGTTCTGAAACACTACTCTAGCAAGACTGTGAGGGAATTAATCTGATCTATGAGTATCCAGTGTGTCCTAGATGCTCATCAAATCTTGGCTAAGCGTTTGATTACTCTGTTTTCTTGGGACAACTGCCCATAAAATTTAAGGTAAAAACCATAGCTAGAAGAGGGGTAGGGAAGCAAGGACTGGGGTAAGCAGCCTGAAAAGGCACAAAAATCAAGGGAAAGGGCCGGCCAGAGAGTTCAGTGGATTACAGTGCCTGCTTAGGCAGGCACAGGGACCGGATTTCAGTTCGCCATGTGCTGTGCTGGCCCTGCCCCGAGAGTGGGCTGAGATGGTGATGGAGACTGGGCATGGTGGTGCGTGTCTACCCATAATCTCAGCACTTGGGAGGCTGAAAACAGGAGGATCACTGTGAGTCCAATCTGTATGGTGAGACCCTGTAGACCCTGTACTAAAATACTTTAAAAAGAATCAAGGGGATAGGTATGAAGCAATCCTGTGAATGGTGCCATCGGGCTTCAGCTGTGCATGGACTGGTCAGCATCCGGGATGACTAGAACAGCGTTTTGAGTACATCATGCGATGGCCATGGCCTCTCAGGGGCTCAGTTTCAAAGAGCTCAGTCTGTCCTATACATCCAGGCCTGACAGAGCAAGGAGAGGTTCAGGTTGAGGTGGGCCCGGATGGATAGTCAGGGGTTTCTGTGTCTCACAGATAGATGGAAGAGGAATTTGTTTTATAGTATACATTTTTTAAAAATGTATTTAGGACCCCACAGTTTACTGGGTCTACAGGGGCTCACTATGTAGATCTGACTCCTAGTGAGTCTCCTGTTTTCAGCCTCCCAAGCGCTAGGATTGCAGGCCCACAGTCTCAATCACTGTCTCAGTGCGCCCCATGGGCACCTGATCACTGTGTCTGCCTGAGCAGGCATTTAGTCTGCTGAGCTCTCAGGCTGGCCCTAGTGTACATATTGATGGGATCTTTGTTCCCCCTCTTTGCTGTGCTTGAGAAGTGAGTGGCTGATGGTAGATTTCTAGGCTGAACAGCTGTTGGAAAGGCCAAGGCCTCTCATCTGGTCAGGGCAAACAGTCCAATTTTTCCTCAGTCAAAATGGAGAACTCAGAGGGAATCGCTGGCAGTCACCCAGGTGGGCACCATCTGACCGGGACAGGCATAACTGTGAAGCTGAACGTCAGGGGCAGGGGCCTGCATGGCTGTGCGGGCAGTGACCAGCTGGAGCAAGTTCCATTGGCTGAAGTAGATGAGTCTGGACGGGGGTGGGGGAGGTGAAATTGTTGGCCGTAACCATGGTGGGCAGTGAGGGTGCCAAGGCCGAATTCGCAGGAAGATTGAGCCTCTTGTTTCCTTGAGATACAGGGAGTATTTTGGTTTCTTTTTTAACTCCATAAAAGCCCTTGTTCCTGCAGTCAGGGACTGTGGGTTTGGACTAATTAACTCCTATCTCTGACTTTCTATGTGTGTGTTGTGTACCCTTGACAGATGGTGTGGCATCAGAAAAGAGGCCATTCAGATACCTCACCTGCTGTGCCCCTCTAGGGGACTTAGGTACGACTTAGCTAAGGAGAGGGCGAGACCTCTGTCATGCCACATGCTGACGACCACAGAACCACAAGTGAGGGCCTGGCCAGCCATGACAACCAGCGTTTGCCAGGCGTGGTCACAGGAGCAGCCCTTCTGCTGTCTGTCCCTCTTGCTCACATACTGTGAGCAGGCACTCAAAGGTTAAATATTCCAACCCCCTTCCCTTGAGGGTGGTCTTCACTAATGAGAGTTAACAGACTCCTGCTCAGGCTGAGCAGGACATACAGACAAACCAAAGTGGCCGCTAGGGCTCTTACCAGAATCAGGAAGCCGGCAGCCAGGCAGCATTCTCCTCCCTTTGGGGTCCAAAGTGGGCTGTTTGCACAGGGAGCCAGGAGTCCTCCTCCAGACCTCCAAGGAGACTTGAGAAATCTTGAGGGTGTGCCTTCCTGTCAGGACCTGGAGGGGTCCTTGCTCTGTCTTTGAGGGCCACAACCAATGAACAAGAGGTCAGTGTGGTTGGTCTTTGCGGCTATGCCCTGGATGTAACAGCAAACAGAAACCTCAAACAATACTAAAGATTTGGAGGCAGGCTTATCTTACAGTGATGCCCACTGACTAGGAATCTACTGCTTCTCAAAATGTCAGGCCCTGATCTCTGGCGGTCTAGGGCTTATGTGAGATAATCCAGTAGGAAGTACAGAGACAGAGTGACTTGTCAGTTCTGGATTCATTCTTATAATATGCATCATAGTGATCAGCTTTGCATCACAGTGACCAGCAGTACTAGGAGCTGGAACTGGAACTGTCACCTGGGCAACTAACTGAAGCGCACTGGCTGGGGGAGGGGTGCATATTCTGCTACAGTCATTTTTCTTGGCCTGTTCTTTCAGGTCTTAGAATATATTCATGGTCTCTGATGTGAAATGTGATATTATCTCAATGGGTTTGCCTCTAGAATACAGCTAGATATTTCTCTCTTACAATTTTGCACATTTTTTTCTTGTTCTGTGCTGTTGGTGTTTTACTTAGGAAATGCTATAGAGAGAGGTCCCTTCCAGGCCAGCCAGGGTCCGAACACTCGCTTTGCCTGGGTATTCACTCCTTTCCAATGTTTGAGAAATTTGGGGCTATTACTTTGCTGGATAGATTTTTGTCCTTAGTACAAAGCTCTTCTCTCTTGGATCTGCAGTACCTGTAGCTGCTTGACCCCTTCGTGGTGTTGTGCGCTGTCTTCACTCACTCTCATTTGCTTTCTTCTTGCTGTCTGAACATACTATCCTGACAAACTTGTGCTCATGCTCTGATGTTCTTTCTTCTGTTTGATCCAATTCATTGTTTGGGTTTTCAATGGTGTTATTTTTAATCTGACCGGGTTTTCCATTTCCAGAATTTCTGTTAGATTTTTGAGAATCTCTATTGATGAAGTGTCCTCCTCTTGGGCCTTCCTGTACATGACTGATCCTAGTATCTCTGACTTCCACACAGTAAGGACTTGGCACGAGAAGCTCCAGGATAATGAGCCAGACAGGACACACATTTTCACACCATACTGAAATCTGAATAGTTTTATGATAAGGAAAGTAATGTGATTACTATGTGCTCAATCCTTCATGCTTTTAAATACCCAAGACTCTTCTAAGTATGAAACTAAACATATGTAGGAAAGACTTCAGACACCAAAGCAGAGGCTTCTGGGTGAGAAAAAAAAATGCTAAAGAGGAGAAAAGAATGCCATTAACTGACTTGACCTCCAAATCTCTCTGATCCCAACAGAGGTTGCACTTCCCTCAGCCAGGTCTTAGTTGTTTGCCCCTCACCCCCACCCCGTCTCCACAGCTGCCAACAGATCAAAGGAAATAGCCTATCCCATGTATGATGGTGAGTGTGAAATGCTTGTTTGTACCTGGAATTGAACTCAGGACTTCCTGCTTGCCAGGCAGGCACTGTGCCACTGAGCTAAGTTCCCAGCCCCTGGTCTCATTTTTTAAAACCCATCAAGACACTCCGTTTGGTCAGGGTACTTAACCCAGTACAGGACAATTCCCACCGAGTTACTGCACCTGGAAAAAGGAGGGCTGAATTCCCAGTGTCAGCCCACTGGCTATTTCTACACCTAAGCCTTTGTGATTTCCTGTTCTAACTCCTCACTGTGATGGTCCTTAGAAGATGGGGGAAACTCTTCTAGAACCTTTACCATACACCATCCACTTAAATGGGTGAATGGGCCTTGCTTTAGGTAATGTGAACCAATGAAGAGAAGTTTCTCTCTCTTTTTTTTTTTTTTTTTTTTTTTTTTTAATGTATTTGGTACAGGGTCTCACTATGGATCTTGAACTCCTAGTGATCCTCCTATTTTTAGCCTCCTCAGCACTGGGATTACAAGTGTGCACCAACACACCCAGTCTTGGTGGCCGGCTTAGCTCAGCTCACCTGGGGGCAGAACCGGTGCAGTATGTGGTGCCAGGAATTGAACCTCGGTCCTGCACTTGCCTAAGCAGGCGCTTAGTCTGCTGAGCTATCTTGCTGGCCCTGAAGTATCTCATCTTGAATAAGGCTAATGAGGGAGGCATCTCAGATCCTTCACCCTGAGGCTGGCTGCCAAAGCACTCTAGCTCCAACAGAAGCAGTAACTGGTGAAACCCTGCAGGAATCCCAATGAAAATGACCACAAGATTTGAATTGCCCATGGCCAAAAGTACATGCTATGAAGATTCAGGTATGGTATCCAAGAAAAGAGATTAAATAAAACAGCTACAGCAGGAACATTGAAAATACTTCTATCTGGCTAGAAAAGATTGTACCAAACTTAAACCCAGAAGCACCTGAGAACGTACTGCTGGTCAATATGACCTATATGAGACAAAATCCTCATGAAATCAAGTACAATTTAAAAAAATCTCTCAGGGCCAGCCAAATAGCTCAGCAGATTAAAGTGCCTGCAAACAGGTGCAGGAGCCAGGGGTTTGATTCTCGGGCCTGCCATGCCGGCTCCGTGGTGCGCACCTGTAATCCCAGCTCTTGCGAGGCTGTACACAGGTGGATCACTACGAGTCTGACCTAGTAGTGAGAACCTGAACACCTTGTAGACGCTTCCCTAAAATAAAAATATAAATAAATAAATAAAATCCCTGAGGGGCAGGGGAGATAGCTCAGTAGAATAAGTGCTTGCCTGGCAAGCGCAGGGCCTGAGTTTTTGAACCCCTGGTTTCTCAAAAAAAAAAAAAAAAAAATCCCTGAAGGTGCCTTGGAGATGAACTGTTCTCAGTAGAAAGACAGAACCTACAAAATCCACAAAGAAACTTAAAAATACACCACCATCTCCATCTGTCAGCCCATAATCGTCTCCCAAAATATTCAAGGCTAGAATTTCAGAGGAAGGAGTTTTGCACAGTGGACAAAGTTTGTGCAGAATGTAGAGTTTCTCAGATAAAGATTTTCTCCAGGGCTCTTTGGCTGTGTACTCTAACAGCAGGGCAAATACTGAGACGTTCATTGTCACAGAGCAAGGAGAGAACAGGGAACTTGCCTAATGTTTTCTTGAGAGATTTTGGTGCTGTCGGCTTGGAGAGTGAGAGTAATGCCAGGTGAGGGGCGTGACCTTGTTGGAGACAGTGTTAATGGGTGACTTGAATCCTCATTGGGTCATTTTATTACCAGAGAAGCTTACGTTTGATGTAATTAATGATATGCACCAAGCCCGCCCCTACAGGCAAAAACTGTTACCTGAATTGGACAGGCTATGCCTCAGAGGACCAGGGTTGTGCCAGGCAACAAAAGGGGTGAACCAAAGATGCCAACACTGTACCCAGAGCAATGTCCAAGAGAAATGCTGCCAGTAGCTCCTGAGGCCCAACATTGAAGGCCACTCCTCATTCTGAGGAGTCACATGTGAGCTTCACCTAAATGCTGAAGACTACCGGCAGCTTTTAAGTGTACTGGCAGATTTTTGTTGATAGTTTCTCCACCTTGGTGGAGGTTGTTCCATAAGACCAGTTCCGTAAGACCAGAAAGAGCCTCAGGAGTGGCGTGAGCATTCTCCAAATCAAATTATTCACCGTTATAGTATCCCTCATGGACACAGCAATAAGAGCCATGTCTTTAGCTTGAAGTCAATGTCATAGGTAAGCAAGTCTTGCAATTCACCACACTGCATGCTGACTGAAGAACTCTGGAGACCATAAGGACAAAAAGAGGAAGTATACTCTACAAACCACTTTTACCAAACTATGCCTAAAAGGGAAAATGACAATGGTGATCGGCTTTCACAGCACGAGAGAGGCTCCTGGAAGCAGGCTTCAATTCAGCCCTCATGAGATTACATATGGAAGAAACATTTGGAGGACCAGCTAATGGGACAACGGATGACCCCCAAGGCCACAGCCCTGACTATTCATTGCTCTCTGACACTTGCAGGTGTCAGACTGTGATTTCACCACACTCCACTAAAAAGAGCACCACAGGAGGGAGCAGCCCCTGGTTCTCCTGGAGACCCATAGTTGCCCAATTGGACAGCAACAGACAAGATGTAGGCCACACATTAAGCAGCATGCATCCTATCCTGGTACACTATTTTTCATCCTCTTCCTAACCACAAACCAGATTCACTACTGGCTGTTACAGCCTGAGCTATCTCAGATTCCAAGGCTGACTTCTGGGTGTGAAGGGAGTTCCTCTCTCACAGACTAGAAAACTGCCTTGTGACATTCAGGAGCCGATATAAGAACATAGTACAGGCTTTGCACTTGCTTGCGAACCCAACGGAATGCACCTTCCCACTGCAAGGAGGAAATTCCTTTTGCCCTTCGTGAAGTAGGAGATACCAGATACATTCAGAACTAAGATTGAGGTAAGAAAATATGTGTATGCATAACTATTACAAAAGGTTAGTGAAACACTGGAGTGTTTCACTCCATAGACTATGGAGTGTACCAAGATACCAAAGTGCAAAACAAGTTCATCTGGATTAATCTGCTAACTTACATACTGAAAAGTTAAATGATTCTCATGCAGGCTTCCTATAAAACAGATGAGGCTCCTCAGTGGATGTATAATACACTTGTGATAACTGAGTCTTTAGGGCTTAGCCTTAAGAACTATCTTTAATGTCAGCAGTGGATCATGTGTGATGGGGTGGCTGTGGGCTGTGGAAGTCAGCAGTGATGGCTTTGCTTGTCTCATACGTGGGTTGGATGGTGTGTCTGGGGATGGTCATACCACCTAGCATGGATCACTTCCTGTTTTCTAACAGTCTCATATATCCTGGAGTTCTTACAGACACCATATAAAAAAACCTTACTCATAGTTTTCTACCGCAACTATATTTATTCCAGGGCTACCTCCATGTGTATAGAATTAAAAGTACAAGCTTAGGGCTGGGAATATAGCTCTTCGGCACAGCCTCTGCTGGACAAGTGTGAAGTCCGGAGTTTGATTCCTGGTACCAAAAAAAAAAAAAAAAAAAAGCGCAAGCTTTAGCTAAGTATAAAGAGCCACTTTTAACCAGAGCCATCATTCTCTCTCCTAAATGACAATAATGTGTATACCAGGAAAGTGGTCCCTCAAAACAAGATGTTCTTATATTACTTGTATGCAGTTCAGTTTGCAGGCTTCTATTCAGGTGGAGCTATTGCTATCTGAGGAATGAGACACTTAGCACCTGGAATAAGCAAATAGGGAGTCACCCCATAGCAGCTTCCAAAACCTCAGTGTCCGAGTCCCTAGGACTTAGAAGATGGTTGCAGTCCCCAGTGAGAAAGTGAAAAAGGGATGGTAGCAATGGGACAGTAAGATAATAGAGAAGAGACCCAGAAGCCCTTGGGGTATGCAGTCCCCACCTAGTCCCCTGGGGGTCTATAGAGAGATATCTTCCTTCCTGGCTAGGCACAGGGGTTCTACAGAGAAACCTACATAGACAGAGCTTTAGAGACAAAGCTGGGAATTCCCAGGTCTCCCACATGGCGTCCTCCACCCCATGAAATGCCACTATGAGCTCAAGTAGCTCCAATGGACGTTTATGGTCCTGATTCCCAGCACTGTGAGAATAGGCTCTCCGGAAGCACACTGATTTCTTCTTCTTCTTTTTTATTTTTTGGCGGAACCAGGGATTGAACTCAGGCCCTTGTGCTTGCCAGGGAAGTGTTTATTCTACTGAGCCATCTCCCCAGATTTCTTTTGTGCCTTTGATGAAAGAATTCAGCTGGACAGGGCGGGTCCAGCAGTAACACAACAGGCTCCAAAGAACGGAAGGAGAGTGGCTCCCAATCTCCCTAACTAATCTACAAGTTTCCAAGAAGACCTAGTATGAGAAGAGGGCAGATACAACACCAGGGCAGACAGAAAGCTTGAGGAATTGCCCACCCACAATCTATAATGTCAGGCCATGAAAACAAGATACCTTGGCTGCCACACAGGCAAAGGGACCCTCTGGTGCTGCCAGCAGGTTATAAAGTCACCACTGAAGTCCGAGGCTTGGGGAAGGAGGCCGTGTTGTGTAAACTCTCGTGGACTGAGTCCTAGGCCTCCAAGAGAGCAGTAGAGCCTATCCTTTCTGCGCTCTTCCTCTACTTGCCACTAGAACTGTTCTGTGCTTACTGTCTCTGTAGTTCCCAGTGGGAGTGCAGAGGAAAGGACATCCAGGCCAGATCAGGACCCTAAGACCTGGATAAGTGGGTTGCACCTTACCAATAAAGTAGCAGATGGAGTGAGGGCCCCTAGCACGCAGGCCCTTGGGACATGTCCTTCCTATTGGGGCCAAGGGACAGGGCTGAAGGGTGAAGCTTGCCCAGAGAACTACTCACTAAAGCAGTTAAAAGGAGTTAAATGCAATGTATTAATTCATCGACTCTGTATGGTTAAGGTGTCTTGAAACTGTCTGATTGACATTTGTATTTTAATAAAATAAAAATAAATGGAAAAAAAAATAAAAATAAAAATAAAAAAAAAAGGAGTTAAAGATTGAAGGAGATTAATCCTCAGACTCACCAACACATACAAAGCTGAAATGGCAAGGGATGAAAGGTGTGTCAGTAGATTGAATAGAATCTGACCTGGACTGGGGAAGTGAAGGGACTTGACCCGTGGAAGAGAAGTCATGTTATGGGACCCACTTTAGGATGAAGGTTGAAGTGGGCATAGATTGTGAAGGAAGACTCGGGCAGCTCAGGGCTCTTCCCCACAGAGCTTGCGTACCCTGCACTGCTGACTCAGGGGCTGATGCACTTCCATACACCGAGGCAGCCCTGACAGCCAGCTGCCATCTCCAGGCCCACAGTAAGACTTCCTACTGAAGCATCAGGATAACATACAGAATGATAGGATGGTAGCAATCCTGGCTTTTCATACAGTTCTTTTTGAGTGTTTTGGCCTTTAACTCTTCACTTGAAAGTTGGGTCCTGATTCCCAGCACTGTGAGAATAGGCTCTCAGGAAGCACACTGATTTCTTCTTCTTCTTTTTTATTTTTTGGCGGAACCAGGGATCGAACTCAGGCCCTTGTGCTTGCCAGGGAAGTGTTTATTCCACTGAGCCATCTCCCCAGATTTCTTTTGTGCCTTTGATGAAAGAATTCAGCTAAACCATAGGCTGAGGGTTCAATGGACTTCATTGTCAAGCAGATATATTCAGAGACACCTTCAAGCAGCAAGGCAGACAGTGCTGGCCTGTATGCATACACACCAAGTTTGAGCCTGGATAGCTTTATGCACACAAAGAAGTTAGAAGTCACGTTAGCACTGCAAATGTCTCCCTGTCCTTTTCAGATGTTAAGTGCTCCCTTGGAGCCCTTAGCTCTGTAAGAAACTTAGGAAAGAGAATTACACAAGATAGCTTCTTATGGTAGCTATGGTGGTGCCCACCCATGATCCCAGCTCTGCAGAAGCTGAGGCATGAGGTTCGCAGTGAGTCCAGGGCCACCCTGAACCACACAGTAAGACTCTGTCTAAAAACAAAACAAACTTTTAAATTTAAACCAGGCCTCAGCCAAGGCAGGAGGGTATTAAAAGAAAGTTTCCTTGCCTAATACAGGGCTGTATGCCTTGTTATAGAAATAGAGGTCAGTGTCTTTGGATCTAAGTGCAAATAAATGAATCTGAGTTCCTTTTTATTTGTATTCCTCCTTTTTATTTTTTAATCTAATAAATGCTTGCAAAAATGCTACTTTGGGCTCTCCTTTGGCTCTCAGGCTTGCAAATGTATAAATAACTGCATCATACATTTACCTTAAAACTTTCATGTATTGGGCCAATAAGATAGCTCAGTGGACTAAGTGCCTGCTTAGGTAAGTGCAGGGACCAGGTTCAATCCCCAGCACCACATGCTGTACCAGCCCCACCCCCAGGTGTGCTGAGCTGGCCACGGAGTCTGGGCGCGATGGCACATGCCTGTAATCCCAGCGCTGGGGAGGCTGAAAAGAGGAGAGTCACTAGGAGCTGTGTAGTGAGACCCTGCGCCACATACATAAAAATTAAAAAAAGAGTTCAGATTTTAAAAAGTTCATGTTTCTTTCTTGGAACTTGAACCTAAAAAGGCAATGGTGTGTGTGTGTGTGTGTGGTACCGGGGATTGGACATAGGGCTTTTCCACTGAGCCATATTTCCTAGCCCTTTTTATATTTTATTTTGAGAGAGAGTCTCACTAAATTGCCCAGGCTCAGGTTTTTTATCTTTTTGCCTCAGCTTTCCAGAGGGCTAAGATTATAGTGAAGTCCCAGCCCATCCTGCTATGAAGACAGTTTATACTTTTATCTTTTAATTTCACACTTAGAAACTTATCATAAGGGAACATTCCCAGGTTAAATTTTTATCAAGGCAACTTTGTCATTTTATGTCTTTGTGGCACCTTTGGGTCAATTTGGACTTTGAGATTGTACTCAATTGAGGGTGTGAAACTGAGTGAGGAAAGAATCCTCAGTTTGGGGTACATGGTGCCCTTGGACTTAAATAACATGGGAGTAACCCATTCCAAGGTCTGGGGGTGGGCCGGGAGATAGCTCAGTGGCATAAGCACCTGCCTGGAGAGCATAAGGTCCTGAGTTCAATCCCCAATACCAAAAAGAAATTAAGACATGGTCTGGGGACAGCTAAACTGTTCACAGATTCCCCCAAGTAAGTGGGAGGGACGTACGGAAAGCCTCCCCTGCAGAGTCCCGGGGAAGTCAAGTGACTCTGGCGACAGGTAGGAGTGATGTGACTGACTCTTGCCTTGGAGATGAAAGGGATAGGTTCAACTCAACTCCTTCTGTGGGTACCTGCCAGTGCTCTCTCCAGTTCAAGATTTAGGGTTCTCTTTCAGTAGGCCCAGGCCCTTAGTGCTGCTGCTGAGCAGTCTCCCCTAGGGGAGCTGAGGTCCCCACATGATCCCCTGCCTAGCCCCTAAGGCAGCTGCTCCAAGTGTTTTAATCCTTCCTTTGCCATTGCCTGTGTCATGTCACATGGGGTTCACGTCCTTGGCTTCTGTGGGCCGACCCCAGAACCCTGACACATGGTTTCTCTTCTGGCAGTAGGCATGACCCTGAAGCTATGTATGCACCAAGGTAGCCATAGTGATTTATGCAAAGAAGTGACTTCAAAGTACACCAATGTCCCATTGAACTCATACCAAAGGGTCCTCCAATTTACCATCCCCACTAGCCACAACTGAAACACCCACAGACATTCCAGCAGGACAGGAGATCATGATGTGGGGAATTGCAATAAAAAGATGTAGTCGGCTTCAAGTAACTTGTAAAAATATCTTCTGAGAACTTTCCAAAAGCACATTGCCCCTCCCGAGGCAAGCAAGAGCCTGAAAGCTTTAGCTCCATTTGTCTTTGCTGTAAATCCCCCTCTGCTCCAGATGACTGTCTCTGTGCAGGGCTCAGGGTGACCACCAGAGAGGGCAAGGGAAGAAGACACGAGCCTTTGAACCTCTCACCGACTGGTTCACTTTTAATTTTTGGCTAATGTACTGTTGACCTTCCAACTCCCTCTCTCTCCACCCCACCTCACACACTTCACCCCTGCTATGCCCTGTCCCCATCTCACGAAGTGGGAAGTTTCTAGGGATTTGTTCCTGCCCCTCTGCCCTTGCCCCCAAATCCTTTGCACAAGATAAACATCCTTGACCCTGAGCCAGGTTTCTCTGCAAGGTCTTCCCCTGCCCTCTCATATGCATGCAGAATAAGTCAAGGTGAACTTTCTCATGGGTTCTTGTTGTTGTTGTTCCAGTGATTTATTGACCAACAACACAGTTCTTTTTCCTCCTAGATTAGGATACCGATAGGCCAGATTTGGCAGGCAAAGGCAGTAGTATACATGAACACACTCTGTCTCTATCTCTGTCTGTCTCTCTGTCTCTGTCTCTCTATGTCTCTGTCTCTCTCTGTCTGTCTTTCTCTCTCTCTTTCAGTAGATGAGGATGGAAAACACAATGACAGTGGCAACCAGAGAAGATGGGGGTGGGGTCTGAGGAGGAGGCTGAAAAGCTAGGCCTATTTGCCCCTCAAATAATGTCCTCACTAGGAATGAAAGTTTTTCTGGATCCAGGGACAGCCACAGTTGCAAGGTGAGGCAATGTATAAGGTTTGCCAAGGACAGAGAAGATAACAATAAATGTGACCATCAAGAGCATTTCCCATCGCGGCTATTGTCAGATTGCCTCTTCTCACGTAGGAGCCATGGGGAAAGGGTTTAGAGTATGAAAGTTCCCAGGAGCAGGGAAATATGGCCGAGGACTGTGGGGAGAGAACCCAGGTAGAAGGGTAATGAGTCTTGAAGAGTGGGATGACCTGGTCCTTCAGCCAAGAGGAGTCTGATGAGTGGTCTCATCCCACTCGCTGGCGGGCTGAGGGCCTGGCCATGGGTGCTCACGCTGCTGGAGTCCAGGCTGGGTAGGTACGATGGGCTTCACCAAGGGAGCCAGGATGACCACACGAAGGATTAGAAGAATCACACTATGCCTCAGCCAGCCATAGATCTGGGAGCTGGGGCAGCGCGACAAGCTTGTCTGTCTGTCTGTCTGTCTGTCTGTCTTCCACTTCATGGAGGAAGGTGTCAGCTATTCCATCCGGGGTAACTGTGGAGAATTGCTACGTATTTTGTCTTTCTTGGATTCTACACAGAAAGGCTGTCTGCTGCAGCCTTGTTTGACCTCATTTTATCTTTGGCCTACTAATGGGCAGAAAACCAAGCAGCACTGAAATCTGTGACCCTAACACTGGCTGTCCGATGATCACGCGACTACTCCATGATCAAGTGTGTGACAGCAGGAGACTAAACACTGCCTACCTGGCTTCAGAGCTTGTGGGCAGTGGCTGAAACCGGGAATCAGTCACAGGTGAGAGCCAAGACAAAGCCACCTGAGAACTGGAGGGCTCCTCCAGCCATATAAACAAGCTGTTTCAGCTAGCAAACAGGTTGAAAGAGAGGGCCCCACCTGACCCCAGCTTTAGCCTCTTGTCTTTATTTCTTCATCCTCTCACCGTTTTTCCCTGGGAACATCAAGAACCATGCTGATTCATAGCAAAAGTCATACAGTTCATGTGAAGAGCCAACGGTGGTTTTGAGCAATATTCATTGAGTCACTTTGCTTTTGGAGTTATGGAAAAAATGAGCTAGATAGGGGTACAAATGTGATCTTATAGACTTAGAAGAGGAGCACCAGCAGCACCAGGTGAGAATTGAGACTAAAGTCATGGAAAAAGAATGCAGGAGTCATGGGGGTGGAATGCATATACAGCCATTTCATGTATGTACGTGATGGTCATTTCCATGGTACTTCTCAGGAGCCACTGTGACATATGGGTAGCCTGTCATCACCAGTATGGAGCTGAAATCGTCTACAGCCTGCCAGTCTTTGCTACATTTGCTGAGCAATATTCATAGTAAAGGAAGCAACTTTATAGGAGGCTGAAAGATTCTTCTCTCCACAGCTAGCAACTCACAGGATCATGCTGAACTTCACTGTCATCTTGATCTTGAATTTCTTTTATGAAAAAACATCTGAATGGATTACAAAACTGGAGCTTTCTCAAACATACCAGGAATCGGAGAAGAATCTTAGAAACTGCCCAAGTTTCAGTTTGGAAATTTTCAATCATCCTGCTTCTACATTGCTTTCCTTAAAGGGAGGTTTGTGGGCTAACCTGGGCAACACATGCATTTGTTTAAAGTGTGGAGAAATGAAAAGTGTGATCCTGGAGGCTGTGTGACACAACTGACAGCCCGGTACTTGGAAAAACAAATGTTCATAAACACTAGAGAAGTCAGTTGTCTTTTTGGTTTTTAATTAGCAGAGACATGAAAATCTTGGACCAGCACCCAGAAACTCTAACCTGTGGGAGGAGGGTCGTGACCTTGGCAGCTGTGGACAACTTGAATTATTCTGTAGATATTTAGGAACAATGATCTGATTTGGCTTTGTCACACATTTGTTGCCTCTTTTCCCTTTGCTCCTCATTTTTCTCTCTTAGATAATGTAAAGATTCAAATGGATGCCTGATAATTTTACTGCTCCATACCAGAGACCTACAACTGCTAAAGCTCATAGCAGAGGTGCTGGGAAGACATTATCTCTGGAAGGGCTGCCCTTTCTGTTGCTTTTATTTATTGCATTTGCACGAGACGTTGTCTCCTGCTTAGTTTACTGCTAGGCCTACTCAGCAAGTCCTGTGCAGCCTTGGGGGAACTGTGGATAACAGCCTATCAGTATTCTTGGTGACTGATTTTTCTAAACCACTCTGTACCTTTGGATAAGTGAGACTTTTCTTACAGAATTTCCATCGGGATCCCAGATAGTCTTTCTAGGTACACACAGAATTCATTTTTTTTTAAAGAGACTAAATGCATTCCAACAAAACAGCACCAACAAAATTCTTCAAGATAACATTTTGGTGATAGTGGTTTTAAGATTGAGGATTGTCTTATCTGTAAAACAGTATCATGAAGGTGTTTTTAGATTGCTTCAAATAAATGAAAGGCTATATATATATATATATATATATATATATATATATATATATATATATTAGTATATATGCTGCCAAAGCAAGCACTCTTAATAGTTAAAGATTGCAAAACAGTTCACTGGGGAGGCTGAAAACAACAGGATTACTATGAATCTGAGCTGTGTAGTGAGACCCTGTACTAAATACATTTTCTTAAAAAAAGACTTTCATAGGCCAGGGATATAGCTCAGTGGCATAAACACCTGCCTGGCAAGCACAAGGTTTTAATGAGTTTGATCCCTGGTACCAAAAAAAAAAAAAAAAAAACCCTTCCAAAATGCCTATTTTGTATCTTGAAACATTTTGAACACTATTTGCATAAGTTAGATAAAAGTTGTTTATTCAATGTAATCTCTTTGCTTTAAAGAAATCTCAGTTTTTAAAATAAGTTTGCGATCTTTTCATAGTGATATATTTCTATAATGCTCAGTGCCTTCGACCCATGAGAAATCTTATTGTTGGCTATTAATTTGACAGGCTATATAACATCTCAAATATTAAGAGAAAATATCAGTGTAATAACCATTGCAGAATATAACAATAAAAGAATCCATTAAATAGCTAAGTAAAAAATACACTGGTTGAATAACTCCTTTCAAATTTAGGCCTACGTGTATGAATAACAACCCTCATTCCTTTTTCACTTGAAATATGTGTGTTTCAAAATTACCACTAGAGGAGTGCAATTAAATGCCATAGTATTTAAATTTCCTTTCAAATTGGGAAATTGCTCCAAAGAACTAGTTTTCTTTTATCACATACTTCCAAAGAAACTTCATCATAAGAATTTTCAAGCTAGTATTTTTTAATCTAACATTAATAAAATTTATGGCAGTGTCAATATTAAAATGGCAATATTAAGTACCACTCACCATTAAATATTCAGAATGGAGGATGATTTATTTTATAGAAGCATGAGTTAGCCCAGTTGGCCAGTACTAGTTTGTCACCCATTGCTCAGATAATTGTGAACAATTTTGTAAGTTGAAATGATCTCCTAGTAGGGGGAAATATGATCTCATACACACACAAGACGGATTTCTCCCTGAGGAAAGCCATTGAGTGTTATCATGGAATAAGCTCCGACGTGTAGCACCAGCCACACAGCGCCGTGGAACTCGGCCCGATGACCACGTTGACGCTGTGGCCAGCTCACACTGTTTCCTTGTCAGTGCTGATAAAATAATGAGCAACATAAATTTGTTTTTTTGATTTGTATATTAATTTGTATAGTTTAAAAGTTTATATATCTAGGTTGTAAGATACAAATTCAATTCAAAAGAATTTTTTTCTCAAGTCTAAATAATATATTTTTTAGGAAAGGATTTCTATGTATATATATATATATATATATATATATATATATATATATATATTTTTTTTTTTTTTTTATTAGTATATATGCTGCCAAAGCAAGCGTGTGTGTGTGTGTGTGTGTGTGGTGGAACTGGAGATTGAACTCAGGCCCTTGCATTTGCCAGGCAAGTGCTTATAGGATTTCTTTCTTGTGCTGGCAATGCCCTGGATTTCTGTGCTGTCTTGTTTTCCAATCAGCTCTTTACTCAAGACTCAGTATTTCCCTTCAGGGCAATTTTTGTTGGTGCTTGGGATGTGCTCTGCCATCTAGTGCCCCGCCCTAAGGGCTTATTGATCATCCTCTTAGTAGCCATTAGTGCCGCTTCCATCCTTTTTTGTGGCTCTGATGCACACTGGGCTCCCTGCTGCTTTCCAACATAACTCCTACTTAATGCATTTAAACTGTAACATGATTGCGCTGGCGAGATAGCTCAGTGGACTAAGCACCTGCTTAGGCAAGTGCAGGGATCTGTTCCTCCAAGAACACATGCCATGCCGGCCATGCCCCTGGGAGCACTGAGCTGGCCACTGAGACCAGGTGAGGTAGTGCACGCCTGTAATCCCAGTGGTGGGGAGGCTGAACAGGAGGATCACTATGAGTTCAAGCTGCACGATGAGACCTTGTACCAAATATATTAAAAAAAAAAAAAAGAGTATAAGCTGTAACATGATCTAAAAGTTTCTTTTCCCATGCTCCTCCTTGATTCCTGTGGGACTTGTGCTCCTCAAGTTATATGTGAGGAACCTGAGGCCCAGGCTAAAGGAGGTGACAGTGACACAGCATGGCACAAAGGATGAGGCCAAGATAGGTGGTTGGCTTTATCCAAAACACATTCCTAGCCGGGTGTGGTGGCGCATGT
>PVKA01021740.1:27109-38392 GCA_004027165.1 Ctenomys sociabilis
TTTTTTTTTTTTTTTTTTTTTTTTTGTCTTTTTTTTGAGACAGGGTCTCACTATGCAGTTCAGGCAGGCCTTAAGCTCACTTTGTAGCTCAGGCTGGTCTCAAACTCACAACAGTCCTCCTGCCTCAGCCTCCCGAGTGCTGAGATTACAGGCCTGTGCCACCACGCCTCGCTCCCTGTGGTGATTTACAGGCTTTTCAAGCCAATATAAATATTTTATAAATATTTAAATATTTGGGTATACACTGCACAACACCTCAGCAATATCTTTTAGCAAGGAAAACACTGAAGAGTAAAGACTAGACACAATTACTAGAAATAGTGAAAATCTGCCGCAAATATTTCTGAGGTAAGAATGCACCATGTACCTGTTCAACTAAGAAAATCACTCTTACAAAACAGAATGATCTTGTTTTACATAGGACCTAGGTACTGAATGGCAGAGCAACACCCCCAATTTACGCCATGAATTCATAGGGAATCAGTTCCAACAACTCAGGTTCTTTTCCATTGGTCCTCACAAAGTGCGCTTCTCTGGGAGGGGCAGGCTGGAGCTTCAGTTGAACCCAGGTACCTTTCTCTTTGGCTTCCTTCTTTTTCTAATCCTTTTCCTTGGCACGTTTCAGGAAGCTATCACAATTCTTTGAGTGTTTAATATGCTCAATGCACACATTAATCCTCTTGGCCTTAACTTGCCCTTAATTTGCTTGTTTACAACAATACCAACAGCATGCTGGGTAACAGGCTCTTCCGTTTTGCCATGGTAACATGGCATTCCTTTTTGCACAGTACCTATTCCCTTGACGTCTACAATATTACCCTTTTTGTAGATTTGCATGTATGTGGCCAAAGGAGAACCCTATGTTTTCTAAAAGACCTGGAGAACACATACTGGGTGCTTCTCCTCTTGCCCTTTGTGTTAGTCATTTTGGCCAACTAATGGAAGATGACAGTTCTGGCCAAAAAGTTACTTTAGAAGCCATACTCTGCTTACCTCTCATATTGTCCTGATAACATTCTATTATGGATTCTGAAATTTTCATTTTATATAAACTATGTTATTTTCATACATCACAAATTCTCACTGAAAACGTAAAAGCCATTCTTTACTCCTGGGTCATACAAGAGCAGTGGGTATAGTTGATTGCAAAATCTTTGTCCAGCTCAGAGCTTTACACAGAAGAGAAAACTGAGACCTGGATAGGGGCCCCTGGACCACATCAGGCTCACAGGCAACTTTTGCTAGGACTGAGCTTAATTAAGCCTAGCTCTGGATTCCTGGCCTACAGCCATCTACACAATGGACAAGGGTGCACAGGTGCCCAAAGTGCTGTTCTTTACGGTATGTGAGTTTGGTAGTGCCCAGCTCTCTCTATGTTCCTAAGTTTCTTGGTTGGGGGAATAAGTTTGTGATCATGTTGGCACAAAGAAGAGTTTGTAGCAGTGGTCATGAGCTGTGGTGCCTGAGGCCCTCATCAGTGGGCCGTAATAGTGAAGAAACAGGCTGGGAGAGCAGGGTGGAGCAGAGGTAGGGATGCAGAGGCCTATGTGCGAATTCTTTGCACCTCCAGGTCTGAGACACTGTAGAGGGAATAATCGGGAAGAATGGTTGTGAAAATGAATTGAGTTGGTATGGATTCAAGTATGCGGGCAGCCCAAAGCCCACAGAACTATTATCAGTGAACATAGTTCCGCCATTATGTCCGTATTGCCATCATTGTCTCTGTGGGCGTCTCTAATATGCCAGACACGCTGTGCTAATTGCGTTCCATGAATGCTTATACCCTTTTGCAAGGAAGGTATCTTTATTGTTTTGTTTTTCCAGTACTGGCTTCAACCCAGGGTCTTCACATGACCCCTTTTTAATTTTTTAAAACAGGGCCAACCAAATTGCTCAGCAGATTAAAGCACCTGCAAGCAGGCTCAGGGGCCAGTAGTTTGTTGAGGTGGCAATTGAGACTGTGGTGAGCACCTGTAATCCCAGCACTTAGGAGGCTGTAAACAGGCAAATCACTATGAGTCTCATCTAGTAGTGAGACCCTGAACACCCTGTAGACCCTTCCCTAAAATACAAAAAAAAAAAAAAAAAGGACATCTGAAATGAATAGACACTTCCTACAACAAGTACAAATGACCAAAAATACAACGTTCAGCAACTTTGACCATTTGAGAAATACAAAGTCAAACTATATTAAGATTCCATCTTACTTCAAAAAGAATGTCTGCCATCAAGAAATCAAATGATAACAAATTATGGTGAGGCTATGAGGGAAAATGAAATCCTTCTATGATGTTGATGGAAATATGAACCAGTGCAATCATTATGCTATGAATATAGAGATTCCTTAAAAAAAAATTTTTTTTTTAAATTTCCACTTGACCTAACTATACTGGTACCTCAGTTCATGAACTTGCTTAGTTCTGCAGTTCTGTGAGGATGGCCACATTCATGTCTGTGCAGGGAACATGTCCACAGCCATGTTCGCCCCCCAGTGTAGAGTTTGGGAGTAAGAGCAAAATTCTGCCAAATCTTTCTGGGAACTAAACTGTTCACAAACAAGTATTCATGAGCCAAGGCACTACTGTATTCCCCTTCTAGATATCCTCCTAAAAGAGTTAAAGACGGGATGCTTCAGTTATAAATGCAAATCCATGTTTACGGCGATACAATTGATAGTAGCTAACTTGTACAAGGGCCCTGTGTCCAGCAAGAGGTGCATGGTGAAGAACATATATACACAGTGGAAGTACTACTCTGTTATAAAAAAGATAAATTTCAGTCATGTGTAGGAAAATAGCTGCACCTTGAGCCTATAATTTAAGTGAAATAAACACATAAATTTACATACTGTGTTTTTCTCTTATATGAGAAACCGACAGCATGAATAAAAGAGCAAAATAAAAGGTAGATGACAGGAAATAAGGGACCAAGAGATGGAAGAGTGAGGGAGGAAAGCTAAAGGGGACATTAAAAAATTAAGATACGTAATGTACAGTGATCTATGTCCACCCATGTTTATAGTAGCACAATTTGTAATAGCTACATCTTGGAAATAACCTAAATGCCCATCAACTGAGGAATAGATTTTAAACAAGATGTGCTATTTTTATATAATAGAGTACTACTCAGCTATAAATAAGGATAAACGAGGCTTTTATAGGAAAGTGGATGCAACAAGAGACCATACTCAGAAGAGAAATAAATCAGACTCATAAGTGCAACATTATATTGTCTCCCTAGTGTAAGAATGTGAAAGAGTAAATAAGATCCAAAAGGCCCAACAGGGGTCTGTGGCGGAACGCTGCCTCTGTCGGGAGCCAGCATGGCCACAGAGCGTAAGACCGAGAACTTGCTGCGCATGAAGTTCACTTGTACAAGAGGCCTGGACTCAGAAACCAAGAAGCAGCTAAAAGAGGAAGAAAAGATCATTAGTGAAGAGCACTGGTACTGGATTTGCCAGAGCTTAAAGAGAAAGAGAGTTTCATAATAGAAGAGCAGGGTTTCTTGTTATGTGAAGATCTTCTCTATGGAAGAATGTCATGTGGAGGATTCAGTCCTGAAATTGAGAAACTCATGCTGCAGATGAACGCTAAGAACAAAGCAGAGGAGGAAGAGGAAGATGCCACAGCAGAGCTCGATGCGTCAGACGAAGAAATCGCTAGAAGATAGGAAACCTTGGTGGGGACCCCTGGGAAAAAGTTTGCCAAGAAGAGAGACCATGCCAATTATGAAGAAGACGAAAATGGAAGCATGAAACCAGTTTAAACAAAGATGTTCTTAAAGCTCCAAGATTAAAGTGGATACCTCCAAGTGCAGCTCAGGATCCTGTGAAAGCAACGCAAGTTAGAGTTCATCCTGATGGCCTCTGTAGTTGCTAATACATAATGTTTATTTGTAAGGAAACATATAGTTTGGGGCAACATTCTGGCTTTTAAACAGCTGTGTGGTAGGTGTCATGCGCCCTTCTCCCAGCACATTCATCAGGAACGCAATGCCTGTCCTTGGCCTTCAAGTGACAGCGGGCATCGGGCTGCTCACTAAAGAAGTTTTACCTCAGATTTCTTTTTAACCTATGGTTTTCCAGTCACTGACCTGCAGTTGGCTCCTAAATGCCAGTGTTCCAGTTGCCCTTGTGTTAATATTTTGATTTGAACTATTAATCATGTTAATCCAATTCATGCATTCACTTTGGACTCAAATGTCACAAGAATTCATTATAAATTAATTCATCAAGGACAGACATAAATAACCTCTAGTCTAAAGCATTCGTGGACTCCCGGTTCATTGTCAGTTTTGGAGCGGTTTGTTTTGGTGGTTAAGGCATTTAATTAAAGTTCTACAATAAACATGTGTTTTCACACACACAGATAAAAATGCACAATAAATATTGTGAAAGAGAAAGAAATTGATCAAAAAGAAAAAAACAACTGGGATGGGGAAAGGAGAACAAAAAGGAAGGGAAAAGATACAAGATAGCCAAGATAACTATACTACTAATTCCTATTAGCTCTTTGAAAGGGGCACTTTGTGCTTACATTGTTTGATCAATTTTGTATGCCTATATCGTGTAATCTGAGCAACTGTTTTGAAGACAACAGTACTCAATATAATAACCGTTGTTATTATCTTACTGTTGTGTTTTGAAAAAAATCTGTATCAGCCTCTACCCCCTGCCATACAGGGAGTGACCCTGAGCCTCAGGATCCTCGGAGAGCCACTCATGGGGAGAGAACCCCCGCCCCACACCCACCATCCAGGGAGGAAGTGTGGTTTTTGCCTCACTCTTCTACACAGTGGATCAAGCAGCCAGCGTGGAATGCACCCAGGACATGGTAACCAGCTTGTCCTGAGGAACCCAGGGTGAATCCATTCTAACAAGGGGAAATACATTGCATGCCAACTCCTACTTTACTGTTAGTTCAGTTATGTAACTGTAGACTTTGCTCCCATAATCTAAAGGGCAAAATCAATAGTTACCACAGCTTGTCAGTTTCTAAATTGTGCTTATTGCAATCAGTTGTTTTCCTTGTGTAATAATATTGGGAAGCTCTGGAGTAAAAACCTCACCACAGCCTTGGGGTAATAACCTCACCTGAACAAAACTGAAGATAGACTTTCAGACCTTGAAGACGGTATCGCAGCTAGGAATCATGAAAGGAAAGATCTCTTAAAAATAGTAAGAAATCAGGAAATAACAATTCAACAAGATGATGCAAAAAAAAAAAAAAAAAACCAAACAGTATAATACTGATAGATGTCAACAAAATTCTGAATCTTTTTTTTGTTTGCTTCTCTTAAAAACAAAAAGTACAATGCACATGTACCAACTACTCAAATATGTATAATTGCTATGTATTACAAGCGTACCTATAAATACATTTTAAAAAGGTGGAATAAATATAAAACATTATTGAGATCATTTATGTTCCCCTTTTCATGCCAAGTTTTAAAACCTGGTGTGTATTCTACACTCACACAACGTTTCAGTTCAGTCTGGCCACATTTCTAGTGCACAATAGGCACACATGGCCATTGGACATCAGACCAGACTGAGTAGTCCTAGGGATATGGATGCTTATTTGCAGATTTTTTTTTCCAGTGCTAGAGATTGAGTCCAGTGCCTCATACATGGCAGGCAGAGGCTCTTGTTTATAGATTTTCAGGGATGCCAAAAACATTTAGATTCTTTTGGTTCTAAAATAATAAACATCATAGTTTTCTTCCTTTGGCTGTTACTTGCTTCTCTGCTACCCAGACTCCTCCTGGTTCCAGGTGGCCAGGTCCCCAGCCCAGCAGCACCAGCTTTCTCCCGCCACTTCCCATTTCCAGGCTGAGGGCGGCTCTAGGCTCCACCAGCCAAGGGCTTCGCTGGAGGCTGACCCAGCTCAGCTGGCTCCAGAGCCCCTCTGGACTCCTGACGACCTCTGAGCCGAACCTTGGTCCAGGGACACCTGTGGCTCAACTATCCCTGCAGAGACCCCCGCAGCAAGCCCTGCAAGGCAACAGGACAGGGCGTCCTCAGGTGGCTTTGATCCCCAACTCAGCCATCCCCCGCTGGGAGCACTGGCCTGCTAGTCTGTAAAAGCCAGGTGTTTTTCATGCGGTTGGCAGAAGGGTTAAAGCTGAGGCTATGAGAACCACTGCCAGCTTTTGAACTCTCATCATAGTAATATATCAAGTAAGCATGTTATCTACAACTGATGTGGTTATGTACATTTTACAAATAAAACAACTTGCCTGGTATCACATAAATAGGGAGTGATAGATACATTAACCATTGCCCATATGAACAGGCAAGTGGGTCCTCCTTTGTTCCATACCCTCTTCCAAATCCCATCTCTACAAAATCTACCAAGTCGGAGAAAGCTCTTGTGGGCCAGGATGTGAGGGAACCCTGGGCCCCCCACCTCCCAGCAGTCAGGTCCAGGGGTGGAGAGTGGGTCTTTCAGAGAAAAAGCTGATGCAGGCACATGTGGTCTTCCTAGAGTCAAAGCCAAGCTGGAGAGTTGGGGGTGTCCGCAAAAAATCTAAAAAACCCACTTGCATATCTACAGTCCCACTTCTGGGTATGTACCTACAAGAAATGAGCACTTATATCAACCTCAAGATTTGAGCTAGAATGTTCTTGGCTTGGGAGACAGGCTGGGGTTCCTGTCTCTCACCCAGTCACAAGCTGCATTACTTTGCTTTCCTGAGCCTTTTTATCATCTGAAAACTGGTGATAATTGTTGTAACCTGGCTCAACCAACTTCATTTTGTAAAATTTATGTAAACTCAGGGCTGGGGAGATGGCTCAGTAAAATAAGTGCTTGCCTGGCAAGCGCAAGGACTTGAGTTCAATCCCCAGTTCTGCCAAAAATAAATAAATAAATAAAATTTATGTAAACTCCATTTTGTGATATCTTCTCCTGTCTTTTGTAAACTTCCACTCATGCCTAACCACAACATGGGACCGTATGTACAACTAAGAAAGTGTTTCCCAGCATTCCGAGAGAAGATAAAGAAATGTTCTTCAACATTCCACAAAATGAGTTAAACTGTTCTTCTGATTACGGGAACAAACTGAGCACCTGCAAATGGGTGAAACTGTCATCAGGTGTCCTTCCCACTACGGGAACAAAAACAATGCCTAAGCCAAATAAGAACATATTCCTGTAGGGTCTGCAAAACGTGACCTCATCTATGGGAACAAAGAGTTAACCCTCGGACATGACTGACTCAAAATAAGCTTTGTCAAGTCCCCCTCCTCCCCCTACTCTTGTGGTTTTCCCTTTAAAAACTGTGCCTCACTTGAGATCAGCGTGCACGTACTTGGAGACAAGAGTATGTGTTGCCGCTGAGCTCAGCTAAATAGAGCACTTTTTGAGTTGAGTCTGGTTTGGGATTTTTGGGTTCCACCATTCGGGGGCTCGCCTGGGATCCCTCCACAGGGAGACCACCCCTGGACTGAACCCTGGGGACCTCTACATCTCCGAGGATCTTTTTGATTGGCACCTCATCGTCTAGGTACCTTCTTTCCTTTCGGTTTGGCTAGGGGCAGACTAGGTTCATGAGATTTTTCGGTTTTGGTTAAAGCAGACTTGGGAGACAGATGAATTCCTCTGCCTCTACTCTCTGGCAACTCTGGTTTTGAAGATTCAAAACAGTCGCGGAGACTTGCGATTGCTGTTTGTTTTTGTTTCTGTTTAGTCTACTTGTGTTTTTCTGTCCTTTGTCAGTCCCCGACCATCATGGGACAAACGCCTTCTGTGTCACTAACACCCCTAACCTTGCTTCTTAACCATTTTAAAGATTTCAGAGAATGAGCCAGCCAAAGGATTCAGAGAATCTGTCTTTCCTGGAAAACTCTGCACCTTTTTGTGAACTAGACTGGCCATCTCTTGGGGTCTCCTGGCCTCTGGAAGGCACTTTTAGTCTTTCAGTCTCTCAGCAGGTCCAGAGAGTCATCTTCAGAAATCTAAAACACCCTGGTACACAGATAAATTCATTATACAGTCATTAAAATATTGGTCAAAATATGTTGCTAAAACATAAAAATGTTATGAGATCATGATATTTCTTTAATGGGACATGTTATGACTGTTTTGTATTTCTATGTGTTACATTCAAACTGGTTGCTAAATGTATGGATATGCCTTCCTTGACTTTAGACAATAGTGCTAAAAAGAAATAATAATGCTTGCAAGCCTTCTAGTGGGTTTTATGTAAATTTCTACGACATGGGACTTTTAAATCTAGTTCAGACTTAGAAAATAGACATGCCTATGAAACATATGGCTCCTTTTGCTAGCTAAATGACATTAGGTCAGCAATCACTCTTGACCACTGGAAGATCTCCACTGACCTATTGTACATCTCCTCTTTTTCTGCTAGTAAACTAAAAATTCTACCTGAGCCTTTCAGTAGAACTTCATGAGTCACTCCTTCAGAAATTAGGCTGAGACAGCTTACAATACTTTACATTCTGCAGCGGCTGTCCAGGAAATAATTTACATCCGTGTGTTACACATTAAGAGTAAAAGAAGATTTTTGTGTGATTTTGATGAAAATAATGTGCTTTTACCAGCAGGTAAAATTTGATTACTAGACCATAAATGTAAGTTTCACCTGTGAGCTTCAAGTTTAAATCTTGTCCAGCTGACGAAATTGTTTACCTAGGTGATTAGACAAAAAAAAATATGTGTCTGGAGACTTGGTTCAGTGCATGGGGACAGCTCCTCCAGCAGTTGTTCTATCTCTCTCTAAGAGACTTTAAAAGTGCTCATTTCAAATTGACCTTTTTAGGCAATGGTTGTGCTTCCTTCTGTATACATTCCTATTGCCGGCAAATACAATACAGAAAAAAGTATCAACTTTTTTGATGCTATTATGTAACTAAAAAGGTGATATGAAAAATGATAAAGATGTTTCATGCTCAGATGTGGTTTACATTAAAAAGGTTTTCGTTATTTAAGTTTTAAAATGTAGATGTGAACAACAAAAACAACCTGATCCCACTGGAGCCCAAGTGCTCAGACCCCTGCTGGCCTAATAGCCAGGCAGGAGATTGTAATAAAAAGTATTTTCTAGTGTGTACTCTTAAAGATCCAAAAGAATAAATTTCAGTTATTAAATTCCAACTATTTACCAGCGAAAAGATAAACACCCCTCTGGTTTCTTGTAATGTTCAGTAAAAACATTGCTAAGACATACTTTGTGAGATGCTAGTTAAATAGAGAGACAGATTATTCTCACAGATAAGTTCATTACTCAGTCAGCTCCAGATATTAACAAAGAGCTACAAAAGATAGCTTTTACCCCAGACAACTCACTTGATCCGTTAATAAAAAACTGTCTAAGTGTCCTATAGTCGGAACTGGGAGGAAACCAGAAAAAAATAATAATAAAAGAGATCAAAAAATGGCTGCCTTGTTATGGCCTCCAAACAAACCTAAGTCTGATTCCCTGGGCTCCAAGAAGAGTTCTGGGATGAAGAGGTTCATCTGCTATAGGAAGCCATGCCAACATGAGAGGGGCTGCTTTAAGAGGCCCACAGCCATGCCCTGACTGCCAAGGCACCACTGAAAAGGGCACTGCACTCTGAGGTGGAGGCCCCAGAGTCAGATTCGGCTTCCCAGATAGTCCAGTAGGACTCAAGGGTGCTGGGCCTGCCTCCGCCCTGTGGCCCCACTGTTATCTCTACCTGTTATCCACCCTAGAGCAGCCCTGAGTAATCATGACTAAGGAAAAGCCCAGCCTATCGTTGGACATTGGCACAGGTCTCTTTGTCCTTCTCCAGCCCTGACCTTCCTTCCAGTCATCCACCTCAATAGAACCAGACTTTAGAAAACATCTTGCTTTAGTTAAAATTGAGATACTATAGTATATTCAGGCTGCTAGCTAAACCAAAATTATGCTGACTAGTTTTTACAAATATAATATATTATTATTCATGTACAAGGCTTAAAAGGTATTTCACTGGTTTAATCTGACTAAATGCCATGTATTTCATGGTAAGTCTATGTTCATCTCGTTGATTTCTGACGTAACTCAGGTATTTCATGATGATAGTAACCACAGATTAACTAGGAAAATATGCCAGACTGTACTTAAATTACTTAAAAACATTGATAGTAAAAATAAGATATTAATCTGGTTTTCATATGTTCTCAAAATTTATAAAAAAAAAAAAAACTTATAGCAAACCATCAGACTCCATAAATAAAGGGATCTAAGAGCTAGTGAGTTACTATTGCTAGGTCTCAAAGAAGTTTATAAATGTACCTGTTAGCTCAAATATTCATGCCTTGATTATATGTGCTCTGATTTCTCAAAAAATTTGTTCTTTCCTAAAAGATACCAAAACCTATGTAATAATACAGGTCAAATCTAAAGCCAAAAAGTTGTATCTTGCTCAATGGGCCCCAGATATCTGACACAAACTACAGGAGGTAAGAAATATGGATACAGATCAAATGGAAAAGACAAGAACCGTTGTTATACTCAAAAAGCATGATTACATCTCCCTGAGCAGAGGAAGCCACGCACTGAAGGGAAGGTAGCACCCAAGTCCATTCACATGGCGTTCAAAGTCAAGCAAGATGATCTCAGCGAAGTGGCGTCAGTGCTGCAGACCACGCAAGGAAACTTTGTAAGGACAGGCATGTGCTGCATCTTCATCTTAAGGATGTCTACATGGCATGTGTAAAAATTGATTGCTTTTTTAAAAAATATGCTTTTAAGCTATATCTCAACAAAATTTTTCTATTGTTCCCTACCCCCTGAATCTATGGTTTGACTGTAAAGGAAGTACTATATGAACAGAAACAGAGCACTGATTGAACACAAATGAAGGAGTGTGGAAACGTAAGTGAAGATTTGGAATTTTGCAATGAATGAGATACTTTTTTACAATGAACATAAAATAAATGAAGGACTACAAATTCTACTGGCAATGCCAACCTCTCTTTCGTGGGCTGGGCCATGGGGAAGGTTGAGCCTTGAAGATAGTGATGGTGTCTTTTAATACTTCAAAGTAGCAGAATGTGAGCCATAGGTTCACCACCACTGCTGCAGGCTATCAAACAGGTCATTATTACTGTCATCCTGGGTGATCATTGATTGTCTGGGTCATTTATTTATTGACATCTCTTATTTCTTCTCTCTGGTTAGTTTATTAGTTTCCTATGATTTCAATATTTCCACAAACTTACTGGCTTAACACTTTTTTTTTTTTTTTTTTTTTTTTTTTTTTTTTTTTTTTTTTTTTTTTTTTTTTTTTTTTTTTTTTTTTTTTTTTTTTTT